>JABCJV010000693.1:0-27598 GCA_013184325.1 Fusarium luffae | reverse complement strand
AGCTTTACTATTTAGAGATACCCTTGTTCTTATACTTTAATTGCTATGTAGATTTAAAAACAGATTAACAAGGATAAAGCCTGTTAAGCAGTGCTGCATCGGCGTCCTGTACTAGCTACATTTGGTTTGTTAAAATCCGGATGAGATGAGTTCTGTGGATACTTTTATCGGAACTCCCCAAAGCGCAATTTAGTGCTTACCAAAGATCAAATGGCGTCGACCTATAACGAGGAGAAAGTGAATAAGGGTCACGCTGTGGTGCTAGTGGGTTGCAGCCCCAACTCGCTTACCTTTCCTAATTCCCGGGGTGGGTCTTGTGGAAACAATGGAAGCTTTATCATCGAAAACCCGCACGCTCTCGAGCATATGGACAGAGCGATGCGATTCTACGAGGTTTACTGGCTTGAGAGTGATCGGACGACTGCAGAGCAGCAGGCGTATGATACAAGGGTGGACGAAGAGTTGCTCCGCTATGTTGACGTATATCCAGGTAGTTTCAGCCTCGAATATTGATGCCCTCAATATTAGCAAAACGCGCCTCTTGCTCAATTCAGAGGTAGTTTTAGGAGAGCTATTTGTCCAAACTGCGAAGAACAGTTCGATCCTGAACCAGGTCGTTTGGTGGAGGCTTTATATGTGCGAGTGGGACTGAATGATGTTACGTAATGCCGGAAGTCAGATGCAAGATACTGAATTCATTTAGATCATAAACACGGACACTTTGAGGATATTTTAAGCATATGATTATGACATTGCTTATTGGAGACATTGAAGATGCGGTACATAGACAGTAACCAGCCTTTTCCTTTACCCTGCTCTCATACATGGCTATCATTCGAGCGTAGCCTCGGACCTCACATACATATAACAACGCAATAGAACGTTTTCAAGCGTAATTGGAAATAAGAGCTATCGAGTTTGCCCTTCTTGTCGAGCGCAGCAGCAAGGTTGCCAAGGCCAAAGCGTACACCCTAGCATTCCAATAAACTGAGTTTCACAATCTCTTATTGGCTCTGGAAAGCCCTGCTTTTCAGCTCAACGCCATAAGGCATTCTCGAGCCGCCACAACCAGCCAATACTCTTGGCAAACCAATCACCAACACTCAGCCAGCGGTGTTCAGTGGTAATGACATCCCTCATATAAGGAGGCGCCATCCTACGTAGAGGGAGGGGAAATAGAAATCTTACATTCTGACTCTTCCGATCTGAACTACTATGGCTGAATCGAAAGCAATCGCAGAGGCAGTCACCGCTTCAAATAACAATCTGGAAGGACAAGACACTCCCAACACTTCAGCCACCTCTAAAAGAGCCAAATGGCAGGTCAGCCTCCTCGGCGGTACAGGCGCTTGCATCGTAGTCTTCATCATCAATCTTGGTATTACCATCTGGTCAAGTGTGAACCTTGATGGTAGCAAAGACATTGAATATAGCGACCATAGCGATGACGAAAGCAGTGAAGATTGGAACCGGAGGATTATCTACGAGGGATCTTGCTCGGCTTCACGTACCCTCAATATCGTGATCCACCTCGTTATCAACATCTTTGCTTCAGTCCTCCTGGCTGCAAGTAACTATGGCATGCAATGCCTCTCGGCTCCAACTAGAGCAGACGTGGATCAAGCGCATGCGCGCAAAGCCTGGATGGATATTGGAATTCCCAGCTTTCGCAACTTAAGAATGGTATCTCGAACAAGAGTTGCTCTTTGGCTTTTGCTGGTATTGTCTTCTGTCCCTCTGCACCTTTTGTAAGCTTTTCAAACCCCTATACCTACTTGGAGCTAATAGCCTAGGTTTAACTCAGTAGTCTATTCCTCCTTGTCAACATGGAAATATGACAGATTTACAGCCAACGAAGAGCTTCAACTCCTTTGGTCAGACTCTACATCATATCAGGACTACGAATGGTGCATGGAGGACAAGCTCGACAACCTTACTGGTTTGCAATGTATTAATGAGTATGGCGTTGCCTTCCAAACCAAAAGACGCGAGATCGTACTCGTTGTCGAGTCGGTTGGACCTGTGAAAGCTTGGGGCAACACTCCAGACCAGCCATTGGGAAACACCTCGTGTGATTTTCCTGCTACTTCAGATTACGACTGGATTTGCGGCTGGCATGGTCCGAGCTGCACCCCGTGTCGAAACGAGCTACCTGGAATCAAGAGAGAGTCCAAGGATTGGAGCCCATGGGGCAAGCGTGTCAAGTATTGCCTCAGCAAGCCAGCGGAACAAATGTGTCGCCTGAACTTCGACTTTAGGATCGCAGTGATCATACTCGCAGCGAATTTCGTAAAAGCGCTTACGCTGGCCTTCATAGCACTACGGCCACCGAAAGTGCCATTGTTCGTTCTCGGGGATGCTGTTGAGTCATTTTTGATATCCCCAGATGAGGCAACCACTCGGACCTGCTTGTCATCTGCACGTATGGTTCGGGCAGGCCACCTTGATCAGGATTGTACCGTCGACGTAAGATGTAGATACCGAGGTATCGCAGTAACGAAGAGAAGATGGTACTGGAGCATTCTTTTGTAAGGCCATCAACCCTTATGGATTAACGAGTGCTGACGTTCAAGATACGGAATTGCATTCTGCACCTCCTGCTCTCTCCTTGTATGGGGTGTCCAGATACTCCCAGGCCCCAGAGATCCCAAAAGTCTTTGGGATCTTGGATTCGGCAGTGCCAACGAGCTAACCATAATCTTGGGATTGGCGTGGTATACAAGGGGCAATGACTGGCTTATCGCAAATGTCCTCCTGGCTAACCTTCCGCAGCTGATCTTCTCATTCCTCTATTTTCAGTATAACAGCATCTTTACCTGTATGTCTGCCGCCGAGGAATGGAGTAGCTATGGGAACAAAAGAAGGTCTCTGCGCGTATCCTCTAATCCCCGAGGCGACCAACGATCGCAATACTTCCTTCAGCTCCCATACCGCTATAGCATTCCACTTTTGTTAGCTTCAATCTTAATGCACTGGATGCTGTCGCAGAGTATTTTCATAGTTGCTATTGAAGAAACAGGGCTTCAGGGTCAGGTCCATTGGAAACTGTCCACTTGCGGATACTCTCCCATAGCCATTATCTTTGTCGTCATAACTGCTGTACTCATGGCTGTTGCGGTTATCATTACGGCCTTACGGCGCTTACCAACTACCATGCCTGTCGCTGCAAGTTGTAGCTTGGCAATTGCTGCTGCTTGCCATCACCCAGATAGTACGCCGCAGCCAGACGCGTCGGTCTTGCCTCTCCAATGGGGTGTTATGTGGCGACAGAGAGAAGGGTCTGGCAGGGAACTGACGCAGCATTGTGGATTTTCTCAATACCCGGTTGAGAAGCCAGAAGAGGGAATTGTGTATCGTTGATGATGAACCGCACTCTTGAATGGCAGTAGTATCCTCCCCAAGTTTTGGAGTCCAGCTACAATAACAGCTAGGTAGTCCAGTGTCAATAAATATACATCACTACATGACCAATTCGTGGTATACAATCGACGTTCACATCGGCATGAATCTGCTACGATGCAGGTTAACTAATTGCTTGGTTTGAATGATTGAAGGAATGAATTGAATGAGTTGGTCCCATGGGTCTAGACTAACAATCACCTGTCCTATCTTGGTAATAAAGACGCGTGAGCGGCTATTGTCTCTAAATGGAGTGCTTAGCCTATCAAGAGCATCAGCTGAGAGGCTCTTGGCAATAAGATGCTGACAATAATTTCGCATTTTTCGATCTTTCATTGGTTCGTTTGCCGACAAATCCACTTCTCAGTATCCCCGGCATACAAACTTTGTCCACTCATGACTCAATGACAGGACTTCAACCCAGAGCGACGTGTCGGGTTTACCCGGATCCAATTGGCTCACCAGTCAGGTAATCTCTCTCAGTCATCACACGCTATCTCTCACAGCGATAACGACGGCCATACCTTCCTACCTGGATCTATCTCCAGCTTACGTGAGGTAAGTTATCGATCTTGGCGACACGGCTGAACTCCAGGATAGCATTAGATAAGGTGAGACTTAGGGTTCTAGATCGCAAAGACTTAGTACAAGGTCGTATTTGCAACTTACCAACTTACGGAAGTCCCATGCAAAGATGATGTTATCGGAGGCTTGGTCTCCTCCGGGGATGAGGATACTATTGTATTAAGACGACTTTCAAGTATAAGAAGGGAAGATGTCACACTCAGAAAGAAGGCAGAACCACCATCCTCATCTTCGCTATCGCCTCCTACACAACAACCAGCAATCTAAGCAGCCTCAAGCTGATCTACCTTGCCCAACATGCGCTTCTCTACAGCGTCTCTCGTGCTTCCCCTTCTGCCCGGCGCTGCAGCTTGGGCCCTCCCTTCCAACAGCCTCGACCGCCGCGAGGCCTTCGAGTTGACTGAACGCGAGGACTCAGGTGGCGATAAAGGATGGATTGTCCCATCTAACGTCACCGTCGAGGACTGGGACACCGCCGAGCCCGGAGAAGGCTGGATTCCTGTCGATAAGTATATGAGGCGCATCGGCATCGCCCCCCTCGAGGACACTTCCAGTCATGAAGAGCCAGACATTGAGACTCTTCCATTGCCCGAAGCCAAGAGAGGACCGCTCGAGGAACGGGCCGCTCGCACCAGAGTCAATATCGGCAGGAAGCTGACTGACTACTTCTGTGCTGCCTCCATCCGCAAGCCGATCGAGGAATCACTTAACATACTCTGCAGCAACGGCTTCTGCGACCAGAGTATCACATATGCCCGCACGATTGACTGGCTCAACAACGGCTATGGAGCCGGCATGTCGCGAAAATAGTTGCGAGTCGACATCAAGGGAAAGTATCGAGGAGCTCAGACCAAGGGACACTTTATCGAGGCTGCTAAGCGGATCATCAACCCCGACAGTGTGAGCCATGCGAGACGCTCCCTGAAGGTCGACACCACGACATGCATGAACTATGGTATTTGCAAAATTGTTACCTGCGATATGTCAAAGTTCGCCAACTTCATTTCTATCTCCAAGCTGGACAACTTCGACACATATATCTCCATCGATATGAACATCAAGATGCACGAGACTAACAGTAAGTGTCTTTCTACTCCACATCGACTATATGAGTCCTTCTCTGCTGTCAACTATGACAAGTACTAACATAGTGAAAAAGATCATTGTATCGCCCTTAGCGTCATGACTGCTATTGGACGCGCCATCTCTGGAGTAGCAGGAGGGTTTTTCGGCCTTGCCACGGCATTCACTCCTGGGTGCAACTAGGATCCGGCCCGGGAAGTGGCAGGGGGAGATGGACCGTTGTGAGGACCTCACGGATGGAATTATTGTTCCGTCGGCGGGGAAGGATGTCTCCATGTACCATTTAACAATACTATCGGGGCGTAGAACCTGTCAAACCCCTTCTTCTAGATAGCATTCTTCTGGAACTCTTCAATCAGGCTTTCAACCACCCGTGCTAGCTCTGCAGGCCTTGATAACATCGGACTGTGACCTGATCCCTCCAAGACCCGAGTAAACCACTTATCGCTTCCTCCACTCTGAGCAATCATGTTTTCCTGATCTGCAATAGGGTTGACTACATCCGCTGTGGCTTTGATGTATCCCAAGAGACCTTGATACGAATCATCCTGCCACGCCTGAGGCGGAACAATTCCCATATTAGCAGCCATACTCTGCGGCTGCAATTTCGATAACGCCCAGTCTGCAAGATCCTTCGGAACGTCTGGCTGGTATAGCAAGCTACCGGGATCTTTGGCGACAAAGAGTCCGGGCGATGGTGTGTCCCAGTTGACATAAGGAAGCCCACCGACGCTTTCGATGACTGCGCCTTGGTCCATACCGCCAGGGAAGATGTAGCCACAGAGATTTATGAAGCCCACGACTCCGCCTTGAAGATTCTTCTGTGCTCGTTCCCGGGCAGATAGCCCGATGATACCTCCGCATCCAATGGGTCCGCCGTAAGAGTGTGCCAAAACAACGATCTCTTTGTCCTCCGCTATCATCGGTTCCAGAACGGCCCGGACATGGTTCACATCATCGAGCTGTGTCTTGCACGGTACGCCAGATGTGGTAGGCAAGTCCAAAGTCGCAGTGGGGTACCCAAGAGATTCCAGCTCGGGTATCTGGTGGTTCCAGGCGCAAGAGCGGTGCCATGCCCCGTGGATGAGAAGAATCATGGGTTTTGTAGTGGAAGACATGTTGAAGGTGAGTTGTTTCTTGTACGAGAGTACTGGAGCGAAAGTTGAGGGGTTGATGTGCTAAATAGCTAGAAGTAGCTTAGGTCTTACTGATGTGGGTATAGATGAACGGGACTGTTAGTACGTCACCACTCCAATGCTAGCAAAGGCCACCGCATAACTCAAACAAGACTTCCACATGTTTATTAATTATTATCTTATATATGATTGCTGGGCGATTGATAGTGAATATACGCTCTACTGGTCTGAACCCTTAAAGTGTGTACCTAAATCCCTCTCTATTCTCGCAAAGGTACTCGCCCTTCTCAGCTTGCTTGTTGTTATAGCGAAGAATAAGCATAGTGATAGCAGCAACAATAACAGCTACAACATTGATGGCCATGACAGCGAGGATGCCGGGCAGATAATTGGGCGCATCTTGCTGACCTGGGAAGGTTAGCTTTGTCAAGGAATGATCAACGTTGCGAACTTACGGAAGACCATGCTTGAGTAGATACCACCAACACCACTCATGCTGATAAGGATACCAGTAGATACCGCACGTCGTGCATCCCCGACGATGTTGTTCGCCTGCCAGGCCAGCGTTGTTACAACGAGTCCATTGGCACCAGCGACACCGAGGAAAGTGCCAACGTATCTGGGGGTTGGCGAGTTTAGGAATGCAGTCATGCATAGTCCGATAATACCGACAAGACCCTGGAAGATGACGAATGGTCCTCGCATTTGTAACTTGTCAGCAAGCCATGAGATAGTCATAGCTTCCACGACAGAGAAGAGGGCTGGAGGAGTGCTGAGGATGAAAGACATCTCGAGGGAATAACCAAGGCCGCCTCGAAGAATGATGGGAAGAAAAAACAGGAAGGCGTAGACTCCTACGGCACCGGCCATGTACATCAGAGAGTAAGCCCATGGCTTCCAATCAGCGGCGGTATGAGCCAGGATCTTCCATGTGACCTTCTCGTGCTCTTCGGGGCCGCGGTCCTCAGCCAGTCGGGCCTTGACGAATGCGCGTTCTTCGACGGTGAGGAAGGTATTTTTGTTCGAGTCGGGGAAGTCGACGATGATGAACCAGGAAACTATTCCTGCGACGACGGTGATGGTGCCTTCGATAATGAAGATCCAGCGCCACCTGTTATAGTTAGCTCTTGTTTACAGAAAGTGGGACTGACTGTACTTGCCCTTTATAGTGATGAGTCTTGGAGATTTGTATCAGACCATATGCAAGGATATTCGCGAACGCCGACAGTGCGGAGGCTGTCAAGAAGAAGCCGGCCATGCGCTTCTGTACCTCGTATCGCTTGTACCATGAGGAGACAAGGTAAACACAGCCTGTAGAGTCAATAAGACAACCGTGTTATGCGTAGATGGCACGCTACTCACCAGGGAAGAAGCCTGCTTCGAATACACCAAGAAACGCTCTAAGAACAGCAAGACCAATCCAGTTGTTCAAGAAGCCAATACCAAGAGACACCAACCCCCAAGCAACAGCGAGAAATGCAAGCCAATTCGCAGCACCAAGTTTATGAATAAAAGCATTACTAGGAATTTCGAAAAGAATGTATCCGATGAAGAAGACCATCAGAGCGACGGAGACTCTGTTTCCTTGGGTAAGGTCAAGGTCTGCGTCCATACCCGAGATACGAGCGACGGCGACATTGGATCTGTCCACGAGAGCAATAGTGTAGAGACAGCCTAAAATTGGCAGGAGTCGAGTATCAATCTTTCGAAGGACTCGCTTCTCGAATTTGGCGTCGTGGGTTACTTCGGTTTGGTCATTGGATCCTGCTCTTTCGATCTGCTGATCGTCTTCCTTGAGCATGTCGATGTCGTAGTCGCGAGTCATGATTGAAGATGTGTAAGATGGAGAGGGATGATTGATTCGACAGCGGAATCCGGGGTAATCTTATAGATAAGATCCGGACTGATGGAATGGTCTCAGATGAGTTGAAATCCGGGGTAGACACTTGTCATGGAACGCGATATCGGAACGTGCCACCGGGTATGGTCCATAGCCGATGGAATGCAAGCATCTCCACCAAAACCGGCAAATAGGAAGCTTGGTTCGATACGCTATCCCCAATGCCATCGCCAGGGAATATCGTCTTTAGAATTAGGCGATGCGGGGTAATTTTAGGGCTATTCTCATTGCAGTAATAGCAGTCACGGTCGTTCGGCAATACCCCAGATTATGTCGTCGATTGCATCTCACTTCACGCATTGTTACACAAGACAGGTTCGACCAATGGAGCAGTCACACATGCAGTCAGCGGCCACAGGGTCAAAGCGCACGCCGAATTCTGGACGGAAGAGAGGTACCGCCTGCGAGCGTTGCAATAGACGCCGGACAAAGTGTGATGGATCCATTATTGGTGTTCCCTGCTCTGCCTGTAAGAAGAGCAACAATCAGGCTCAGTGCGCTCTTATTCAGTCTAAACGTAGGAGGTAAGTTGCTATCAACCAGCGGTAGTATTCTACTAACCATATGCTGGAAGAGGTCCCGATGGACGTTACACATTGGAACCCAATTCGGGGTCCGAATCACTGAGAAGCTCGGCCGATAGGATGATCATTGACTCAGACAGGAGTATGTCCTCTGCAGCCAGGGATCCCGAGCAAAGGGCCGGTGTTACCCCGGGTGCAGCATCATCTTCAAGTCCTTCGCAGCCTCCAACGCAGCCCAGTGTCGTTGGCGAAAGCTGGTATGCATCCTATGTTATGAGAGGTTATACTCCCGGCCACAGCAGTGTTCATCGTCCTATTGGCGACTGCAGTGAAACAGTTCAGGATGTCACCTGCACCACGAGAGCAACCGATAGCCCCAGTAACTCAGTACAGGCTCGAGATAAGCCTGGGTTGTCTGATCTTCCACCACCAGAGTTCGTAGATGCTCTGATCAAGGCTTACTTTGACCGGTTCCATACCTTCTGTCCAATCCTTAACAGAAAAACATTCTTCACATCACTTCATGATGAAACGACATCCGTAACCTTACTGAGGAGTGTTTTATTCGTCGCATCACTGCACTGTGATCTAGAGGTACTGCATCGTATGGGACAGAGCACTCGATTGGATGCCAACCATAAGCTATTCACAGACGCGAGCGCTTCTTTCGACATGGACAGAGACTCAAGTCGCGTTGATATGATACTGTCATCTTACCTTCTACACTACTGGTTTGGCAATCCTACTGCCTACCGAGACTGTCACTGGTGGATCGCTGCTGCTATTCGATCTGCTCAGTGCACGGGTTATCATCGAAGCACAGCTAATAGCCAGATGTCCCCAGAGCAAAGATCGCAATGGAAGCGGATCTGGTGGTGTCTCTATGTTCGCGATCGTCAAATCGCCATATCGACTGGCACGCCTATGGTGATCAACGATATGGACTACGACGTCGAGGAACTGGTTGTAGAGGACCTCTCAGACGAGCCAATTGAGACTGCCCAATACATCGTTGCGCAGGTCAAGCTTAACAAAGCAGTGGCCCGAATGTATTTCTCGCATTGTTCACCCTCGCGCCTCCCTCTCAGCAAAAACTTATCAGTCTGCCAAGGGGCCATGCAGGATATTCAAGCAACGCTTCAGGCCTGGCATGATGCCTGCCCCACACTCAACTTCTCTCACGGTAATCATCACCTTAGCTTGACGCTTCAGGTCTGTTATCAGTAAGCAACCCTCCGCCTGGATGCCGACCTTTGGTTAACAGTTCAGTTACTACTTGATCAATCTATACCAACGGCTACAAAGACAGTGCAGTAGGTCCAGAGAAACGAAGCCTGTGCTAGATGCGGCGACGAAGGTCTTTGATCTTGTGGAGAACTCTCTACTGTACTGGACGGCAGAGCAATTTCCTATGATCTAGTAAGTTCCTCCAGGTCTCTCTCTACCTTCCCATATCTAACCTGTATACAGTGTATCGGCTCTCTTTTCCGCTATGATGGCTCTTGCTGTAGATGGAAGTACCGCCGCCCCCAAAGGCGACCAGATATTCGGCAAAATTCGCCGGGGTCTCCTCGCTTTGAAGCAATTTGAGCCCGTTTACAATTTGGCAAAGTGGATAAGAAACTTCTTTATGGATATCATAAGTCGCTCCGAGCAAGAAGGGCGAGCTCATGAACAAGAGCGAGGTGCCAGTCCAAATATTGAGCCGTCTCTAGGCTCGAGCCGTCCTGAAGATATGGGTCATTCTCTACCGGCCATGCATGCGGATCCAGCATCGTATTCCACACCGGGGGTAAGTCTTGAGGACCCGACCTTCATGATGGACTCCGAGGATGCGGCAGGCTTCTGGCCAGATTATATGGCAAATGGTGTATTCTCAAGCACTCATTCTGGAGCCTCTCTGGACTTCCCACAGCCTGACTCTACGCAGTACCAAGCCATGTACTTCCTCGCAGATCTGGGAATAGCTAATATTAATTCTGAGCCGAGCTGAAACGGATATGGTCGGCTAGATAGGGCCGGACGTCCCACTAGCAATACATTCATGGCTTCCTGCTCCTCGTCATAAGTCGATCGTTCGTTAGAAGCTGAAAGTTTGTCCTTGGCAGGCTTGGTAGTTTGTTCAGCAAGCGCGCCATAACGCGGGGTAGATCAGCTTAATGCCTGCAAGTCCGGTTCCTAGCGTGTCGACTGTGAAATGCCAAGCCCGATCGTCTTGAGTCCATAGCCGAGACAACGCCCAAAATGTAGACTCCATAGCCGATGGTGTCAGGTCGCGAAGCATGGGAATTGAATATGGCACCAAATAGATAAATAAAAGAGATCTAGATAGAAATGAAAATCTTATTCGCATAATTCTACTCCTTTTCTGCATACAGTTTAAGCATTTCCTTCCTCAATCATGTCTTCTTTATGCAAAACCTTACGGTGGTCACGGATAACCCGCCTGTCCAAACCGAATACACTGAGTCGACAGTATCGTCAACTCTCAAGTAAAGCGCCTCCAATCGCTTCATCAAGCACCAATACTTCAAGTAGCCGTGCAGGTACGTTTCCCGGTTGGGAGGACCGCCTATCCGATGCTAATCTCATCATCAGGTCTGTACATACTTGGACTGGCTACAATCGGTGCTGCCGGTTCATTCAGTACTGTTGACTGGTCCCGAAATACTCTATTCAACTTCTTTAGTGTTGAAGATACCAAATCTATAGAGGGTCTTCGCAAAGGCGTACTCAACTCCATGCACTCTCGGAGGTCAACACAGTCATTAGCAAACACTGGCAAGATTGATCATGATACCTCGCTAGCCAACATCCACGCCGCATGCAAAGAGTTTGCAGCGATATTGGGCCCTGAGAATGTGTCCACAGACCAAGCCGATCTTATAACTCATTCTGGATCAGACTATCAGTCTTATGCGTGGTCTGAGGAAACTGCTGTGTGTTCCCATGTTATTCTCTATCCGGAAACGACTGAGCAGGTTTCGGAGTTAATGAAGGTCTGTTTCCGCCGGAAAATACCAGTGACGCCTTATTCTGGTGGTACTTCTATTGAGGGACAGTACATTCCTCACTTTCAAGGCATATGCGTTGATTTTACTCGCATGAGCAGCATCGTGGAGCTGAACAAAGATGACTTGGATTGCGTTGTGCAACCTGGCATTGGCTGGATGGATTTGAATGAAGAGCTTGCGACTCACGGGCTGTTCTTCCCTCCTGATCCAGGCCCAGGTGCCATGATTGGCGGAATGGTAGGAACGGGCTGTTCTGGAACTAATGCTGCGGCGTACGGGACCATGAAAGATTGGGTTCTGTCGCTTACCGTCGTTCTTGCTGATGGGACTATCATCAAGACCCGTCAGCGAGCGAGGAAGTCAAGTGCAGGCTATGATTTAACGAGGACTTTCATCGGAAGCGAGGGCACATTGGGTTTGGTGACGGAAGCGACCCTCAAACTCGCAGTTAAACCGCCCTGCGAAGCTGTTGCAGTATGCACATTCCCATCTCTACGCGACGCAGCATCTGCCGTGCGAGACGTACTCTCCGCAGGCATCCAAGTCGCAGCTGTTGAAATCCTGGATGAAGTCCAGATGAAAAGTATCAACGACTCTGCTCTGACAACGATCAAGTGGAAAGAAGAACCAACTCTGTTCTTCAAGTTCACCGGAAGTGACGATTTTATCGTACAGCATTTGGCCAAGCAAGTCGGTGGCATCACGAAACATAATCGGAGTACGGCGTATACCTTTGCCTCCGATGAGAATGAACGCAACGAATTGTGGTCAGCGAGGAAAAACGCGCTCTGGAGCATGATTGCGATGAAAAAATCACCGACAGATAAAGTGTGGACGACTGATGTCGCGGTACCCATGAGCCGACTTCCCGATATCATCGACTTTGCTAAAGCCGATATCGAGAAGTCGGGCTTGCTTGGGTCTATCGTCGGACATGTAGGCGATGGTAACTTCCATACCTTGCTATTATTTCCCGAAGACAAGCGACATGTCGCGGAAGGTATCGTGCATCGGATGGTTGACAAGGCGATCGAGATGAAAGGAACGGCTACTGGAGAGCATGGTGTTGGGCTTGTTAAGAGGGATTACTTGGAGAAGGAACTCGGGAAGGAGACCGTGGACGCGATGCGATCGGTAAGTTTTCCCGTTAACGTCATACTGCTTATCTTGGAGACTAACCCGATTCGTAGATGAAAAACGCGTTTGACCCGATGTGTATCTTGAATTGCGATAAGGTCATTCGGATGCAGGCAGCGGAATGACCATCGCAATGTGCGATCAGTTAAAGGTAGTAATGCAAGGTAAAATATATTGGTATCACGACTTTTTAAAAGATCCTGGTGCTTCTGCTGCGGTTCCGTCGTTCACAGCTATGGTAGTAGCGGCCATCACGAACTGTTGATGTTGTGCATGGTGTCAACCGAGCAGTTTGCTCCGGATGTCTACAAAACGGTAAAGTGAGATTATTTTGCATATTACCATAAATAGCTGTAACTTGTTAAAAATAAACAAATATAAAGAGATCTACATCCATATCAAAACAATTCTAAGACAGTAGCTTGGTGTGATCGTCCTGTTTATTTTTATTATTCAATGATAATTTTAGTCCAGGGTAACATTCAGGTCAAAGCTTTAGATGTTTCAAGGGTCACTGCAAAACAGCAGTAAATCACCACCAATCAACAGAAGGTTCGTAGTGGAGTAGATCTGACAGCGAACGGAAGAACCTGATACCGAGATACGGCAAACACGGCATTTCGTTTAGCGGGGGAAAGATAATCCGACATGACTCGTGTTGAAACGATCACCCGCCAAGGCTGCAGTTCTGTATAGTATCTTGCTTGGCACCATAGACGCTTCAGAAGCCCTTCTCAACCTCAGTGTTACGATATCTTCCTTGTTTATGGATAAGGGATATTTAGAATATAAGCTTGTCTTTAAACGAGATGTTAATCCCGATCATCGGAGTTACCTAAAATGCCAAGAAATTGAGGCTGAGCTAACGAACCTCACGGCCCCACCTTTACAAAGCAAGCGCTAAGGGTTTGCCGATTCAGTCATGCATCATTTCTTTCAAACATCTTGTGTCGGTGAATTTGACGTTTCGTTCCAGTCACAAAACAACACCGTGACATACCCTGCCTGACCCGGAGAGTAACCCAGGCCGTCCCATATCTGCTATAAACTTGGCGTGACACGCATCCTTCGATTCTGACTCCTTTTGCCACTACGGTCATCTTATCTTCACAACTATGGCGGATGCAGCTAAATCTTCAAAATGGAAGAGAGCGCGTGGGCCAAAGGTAAGATCTGGCTGTACTACCTGGTAAGTTGATCTATACGTCCAAAAAGAAGTTTGAAGCTAACGGGAACAGCAAGTTCGTATTCCTTCATTTTCACATGCTAAACTCAGCACTAACCAAAACCCAGAATCCGCCATCTGAAATGCGACGAGACAAGACCAGAATGTCTCCGCTGCGTAAAAGACAAAAGAACATGCGACGGCTATGAGATGCCGGTCCACTATAAGCCAAGGACGAAGAAGAAGCAACAAGACGCTATAGTCCGTAGAGCCCCGGCCTCATCAAAACTACTAGTTCCAGCCGGCCTATCACCCGAATCCTTCGGCTCATCGATAGAATTGGATATCTCCCACCATTTCAGAACATGCACCGTTTCGGAGCTGGCAAGTTCGCTCAATGCCATGAGCTTCTGGCACGCTTACGCTTTACCGCTCAGTCAACACTCTGAACCTGTGAAAGCCGCGATAGGCGCCTTGGGCGGTGCGCACAAAGCGTTCAAATTACAAACACAGATCGATTCGCTGACGCAGTCGCTTGCGCAGTCTTACGAGCTGGCTTCAATTCAGCAGTACAATAACGCTATTCAGGTTATGCAGGAGTACATGAGTTCGCCCGACAGGAACTTTCAGGTTGTTCTTACGTGTTGTTTGATCTTTATCTGCACCGAGTGCTTGTATGGACGATACACAAATGTTACTCGACACTTGGAAGCTGCGTTTTCGATTATAAACAGTCATCATCTCTCAGATTACGGCTCGGGGACGGGAGGTCAAGCCGATCAAATTGATTTGGCCAAATTCATGGAGCATATTGGTCCACCAATCTGCGGTCTCACGTCCGACTTGTTGTTCTACGCGGGTAACCACTCGTCCAAATTAGTGTCGGAGTTACAGAAGTGGCTTCCTCATCAAGGCCCCATGTGCTTACAAGAACCTGGAGCACCATTCTTTTCCGCTGAAGCTTCCGCATCATGGCTGACACGAATGGAGACCATGCGTGAGAAGGATATGTATGCAGAGTGTCCCGCGTGTCTAACTCTGGAATACCCATGTGGAAAAGATGCCTTGGTATGCCGTCGCTTTGAGCAAGGCTTAGACCCAGCATCGTTCTTCATGTACTGGAGCGCGCGGTACAATCCGTTCAAGCTGAGTTTCGATCCCTCGAGAGCCTCGGAAGCAGAAATACTTCGTTCCAAGGTTCTTGAACTCGAAGAGACAATCTGGCACGCAACGTTCAAACGAAACTCGATGAAAGACGATCTAGAGACTGCGGATTGCATCGATATCTTAAAGAAGGCTGAGTACATCATTGAACTATCACAGGGTGAGACAGGCCACATCTTTACCTTCCAGGCAAACATGATGCCGCCGATTGCCTACGTTATCATTTCATGTCAGGATGAGAAGATCCAGTGGGAGGGCGTGCGACTTTTGCGGTCTGTTGGGAGAAGGGAGGGGGTTTGGGATAGTAATAAGGTGGCCGACATTTACGCGAACATGATCACTGCGAAAGCGAAGAAACTGCTATCATGGGATGAAATCCCTGCTAGTGTACCGAAGTTGGCTGAACTGCTGAGCACAGTTAAGTTGGAAGATTCGCAGGAGGGGGTAATGAACAAGAGTCTAGAACATGGGGGTACGATGGTGCTTTGAGCCACTGCTTTACATGATACCCACGATACCATTTTGAAACACATGATGAATTTTTAAGATAAATATGAAAGACTTTGAACAACTGTAATGCGAGATTAGACCAGCTATAACAGAACTAAAATTTGCCTATAAAACCTTAAAAAATCTATTATCCTGAAGTAATAATGTAGGGAAAACTGGACTTGCCAGACGAAAAACCCAGATGCGTTCCAACCCACACCTTCATAGCACAACTACTTCGCTTGGATGTTGAAGAATTCCATAATAACGCGAGTTCGCAATTCAGGAGCAAAGTAATCATAACCAACAATAACGTTGCATGAGTTCACATACACCGTGACTGGAATTGCTTTCTGATACATAATACTCCACTGAGTCAAATGTTAGCTGGTGTAGTGATGGCAGTGACCAGAAGACTCTTACCACAGCAACAGGCGAAGGATTGAAGTTTCTATTGACCAGTCCCTCAAAGACAGCCCCAGAGTCTACCAAGATCTTCTTATCGAAGATTGGAAAGTTCGAGTTCACGTAGCCTCTCCATACGGTGGGTTTGATAGACTTGTGATCGTATGTCGTCAACGTATTATCAACCAAACCTGCCTCCGTGACGTTCGAATAGTCAAAGAATGAAGAGGCCATCTCGCCCTCATAAGCTTCATCTGCGCGGACAAAGGCTTTTGAAGGTGAATTTTCGATGTAGCCAGCCGTGATATGCGACAAGTCGGCATTCCTATCTTCGAGATTAGCTTTAACCGTATTAGGTTCGATTGGCATATAGACCATTTATGTTGCACGAAGTGAGCCTGATATTCCGGCTTGACGATTGGTGGCTTGGGTTGCTTGAACCCAGCGGAGAACTCCACCATGGAGGACGGGAAGGGAGGGCAAGCTGGCACGGCGGCCGCAGCTGCGAATGTGATGAACAATACTTTGGGGAACAACATTGCTGGGATTGAAAGACTTCGGGATGGATAGATTTGGATGTTTGTTCGTTCAAAAGATCCAGAATGCTCGACATCTTTATAGTTTCTCCCTCTCGATCTGTTTGCTGTCAATCTTTCAGCGCGTTCAATAAGTACCAAATTGGGTCAAGTCCACCTCTGTCGGCTGTGGGACTCGGAAGTAGAGCGGAATACCAGTTTCGCTTAATCGTGTCCATGGGCAGGCATTTCGCTTCCCTGTAGTGCAAATGAAGACGTTGTCGTAGGTGCGTTCAATTACTTCTCAATCGGGTTAATACTTAGTGGGGCTTGTCAAGCGGATTGCGTGTCCGTCAGCCTCTTCTACGACCCCCAGTAGCAACAAGTAAACCTAAACAATCCCCCCCCTTCACCTGGTATTTGTTGATGACAAAAGTTAATCTGAACAAGAATGAGTAGCAAGCGTAATGTTGGCCCGCTTGACAAGCGCAAGAAGTTAACCCGCTGCCAACCATGCGCAAAACGACGTATCAAAGTACGCAACCCAATCCCGCTTTGTTACGCGCTACAACGTTGACTAACATGATGTCAAGTGCCAAGGTGGCTCCCCTTGCGAGTATTGTATTCGCACAAGCAAGACATGTCTTCCTCCAGACCAACCAGTGGTCAAAGCAAAGTTCGTGTATGGTACCCCATTGCAAGGCTCTTTACAAGTAGTGGTATATATCGCCCCAAAGCCTGATGTCAAGTATCTGGAATACTTCAGCTTATTCATGCAACGCTGCCAATTCACCAAAGAGTCTACTGATCTAGCATCTGATCTTCTTCCGTTGATGCGAACGTGCGCACCACTACAAGAAGTGGCGATTGCGATCGGGGCACTTGAAGCCAGCAGGAGGGCGACCGTGAACTTCACAAGCGAGCAACAGTCGCCAGGCATAGTCGCCTTAGTCTCACATGGCCGGTCAGTCCGTAAACTTCAAGCTGAACTTGGATCGCTTGAAGCTTCACAATCTCAAGGTGTTCTTTGGTGCACACTGCTTCTTGGATTATTTGACGTATGTTCCGACCCCTTCTATTCTATATGTTATGCTAATGAGGAAAGTTAATGACACAAGTCACCGGAGACCAATGGGCGAAGCACATGTTGTACGGGACTTCTAGAATTCTCCAAACATCTGGAAGACCTATAGATCGACTTGGAAAGCAGTTTCTTGGAGCCTTCAGCTGGCTGGAGGCAAACCGAGCCATTCTTTATTGTGAAGAAACTATTCTCTCACCTGGAGATTGGCGCTACCAGAATAGCTGTTTTGCACCACCGTTACCGAGTCAGGTCGAAGAAATCTTTGAACTTTTCGTCCAAGTTTCTTCTTTCAGCAAAATGTCAGGTTCCCCAGTCAATCCTCGCCCCATTGCTAATTTTTGAGCAGCTTCTTCGATCGCATTGAGTCCATTCCAGAGTCGCAACGGTCTTGTCATCCTGAAACTGATGACCTTGCACGGGAAGGTCGAATATATCAACAACGACTTCTGGACTGGCATAACCGAGCCTTGGTGCAGAAGCAGCATGGAGAAGCTCACTTCAAACTTGAGCTTGCAATCTTCCATGCCCTACAACTCTTCATATGCATGAACTATGCATTCTATACATGCTGGGGTAGAATCAGTATTCCCAGGCTCAAAAAAGGCGAAATCGAGACTCATGTTTCAGCTGTCCTATGCTACGCCGGCCAGATACTAGACCACTCTGGTATTCCTGGCGTACTACTGCTGTTTCCTCTCCGCATAGCTGGGGCGAATACAAATGAACCCCTGCAGAAAGACAGGGTTCTACGATTGCTCAGTCGGATATCACAAACCGGATTTACTGTTTCAAAGCAGGTTACGGTTGACCTGGAAGATGTCTGGGCGTACAAAGCCTCGCAAATCCTTGGATAGTAAGTGGTGGTGTACAACAAAAACTGTGATAGATCATACCGTCATACTCCAGGATATGTAATTACTGAATACAAGTAGACAATGAGATTTCCAACATCAATTCTCAGCGCCTCCAGATCCCCGACTCACCATTACTAACAGAACCTGACAAACCATAGCACCTTTCATCATATCCTGTTGACTTCGCCCACTCTCTAACATCCGCATCCGTCATATTATTATTCGACACAGCCTGAAGAACCGGCGTTGTTTCAGAAGACATGATCTGGGTTACCGCCTGCCAAGCGTTACCCAGCGTAGATACCGCCGTAGACATGGCAAATAACCACACCACTACCAGCATCAAAGCAAGATGGACCACTAGAACTGACAGAATGATAAGCAGGCCAGTCCATCGTGTTGGAACAAAAACCTGCTTTGCATTCGCCAATTCGAATGACTGCTCTGCGGTATAGTAAGGCAGCATATCATAGAAGATCATTTGGTAGAATCTGAAGAAAAGGTTCTGTAGTGCTTCAGCCGGGTTGCCTGTCTCTTGAAGGATTGTCTGCAGTAGCAGAGAGTGCTCCGGATGAGCCAACCAACTGAGTGAAGAATCGACAAAGCCAGTGAAAGCGTCATTGTTGAAGGCCCAGCCCTTCACGTTACTGTACTCGAAAAGAGCGGCTCTGATAAAATCGTAGATAATGCCCCTATGACCGGGTTTCTCCACACCAAAGAAACGTGGTCCCGAGTGAATTTCGAGGTGAAGGATGCCGCGCCTCTCATATTCAAAGGGCGAGATACCTACACCTAGCTGGTTGATAAACTCTGTCCCCGTTTTGGCATGTAGCTTTTTCCATCTCGCTTGAGACTTTGGCTCTGCCGGAACAGCCTTGCCTGACATTGTAACGTTGTACAGGAACGGCGTGTTGTGTGTGATAAAGCACACGCTGGCCTGAAATACCTCGGTTCCGTTGTTCCCTAACACAGTACTCCACGTGCCATTTTGGACTATCTTGGATGGCTGTATCCATTTCGGTAAAACTGCCGCGTCCCAAGCCTGAGCGCTTTCATTCCATTGGGATGTCCTGTTGTTCAAGACGTCGCTCGCATTCAGGAGGATAACTGGTTGGAATGCATAAGGCTGACCTGAAAGAGGATTTATAAGGGTTTCATCATAGGTGAACTTTGGCCCGTTCAGTTCAGTAAATGTGCACATGGATAGGGGCCAGGCCGCCGAATCATTTTGGTTCCACTCGTTATTGATTCGACAAGAAAACCCAAAAGAATCGTTACCGTTGACCCTCGGGCCTCCCTCCCATCCAGTTGAAGAATCGAGAAGAGCTTCCAGATATAAGCCTTCAGTAGTCACGGCATCTTCAGTTTTGTATACAAGACTGGAGTTGCTGAGATTCGGCGCAACGCAAATTGTCCTTAGGTTGGTGACAACAGTAGAGCCAGACAGGAGCTCCAGAGACGTTCGATCATCGACATTCTCGAGTGGAAGGATAGATCGGTAAATGTCTCCGGTATCTGCTACGCCCTTTGGCACAGTCATGTTGCTGATTCTAGGACGGGTTTCCGCAAATCTCCAATGCGCTAGGGGTTTGGATTGCCAGTAAGATATACCGGAAAAGTCGGCTGTGTCTTTCGTCATGTCAAAACCGACGTTTATTGGCGTGGTAGTGTTTAGGAATGCGACAGGGGTCATAGTAAAGTCGAAAAGGAGAATGGTCGATGTGAATGTGGTAATGAGGCTGACAAGGAATGCCAGAAGAGGGATCGAACATTGGAGGAATTTGGTTGTTCTTCCCTTCAAACGCTGTTGGGAAGCCATCCAGTAAATCTCCCATGGACCTGCACTGGCGGCTCTTGCAATGGAGAAACTAGCAAAGTTTGAAAGTCGCGACCCAGTTGTCTCGAGAATAAAAGCTGCCATTGCAGCAGCTAAAAGACCAGTCTGGAAGGCGATTGCTACGCGAATCGCGGCCGAGCAGAGAGTGATGACACGGGTTGCATAACCATCGACGACGATCGAATCCCACAGCTCCCCACGGGGGCGCCTGTCTCTGGCCAGCATAGACCCAACCCATATGTATATAAGGAGTGAACATGCAGCCAGTATTACGATCGTACCGAGTCCCAGAACCCATAGACCAAAGGAGCCGATTCTACGCCACCAGCGCTGGTATCGTGGAGCCGGGTGCGAGGGGTACGACGGCACGCAATCATTCCTGGGGTTGTGATGAACTTCGAACGTCCCCAATTCGATCGCGGTTGGAGTTAGACCATGCTTGCTGTCGTTCGGGTAGCTGGGACCAGGAGGGTGATAGGGACTGGAGACAGGATGATAGGCTGAAGCTCCCGAGATCGCTTGAGTATAACGGTCTTCTCCATTGTGAAATTGGCTATAGTGAGCCATGGTAGCACCTCTGGAGTTCGGTATTCCGGTAGTAGAAGAAGATGGAAGAAGACCGCCGATGGAACACGGAGGTAGGAAAGCAGGGCTCTTATGGCAAGTGCTTTGCGGCCAATCGACTACTCCATCTTGGGAGCTGTGCTCAAAATCACGAGAGGGCTGGTACAAATTGGTCTGGATGCGGCTGAATGGAATGGCCTAACGCCACCAACAAAGCCTCCCACTCTGCCAAAGACAACCATCCAAGTTCCGAACCCTGACGAAATGTTCATTCCGAAGTCCGATCTGTACTTAATTTATTCCAAGTATGTATCTCAATTATCATGGCATCCACGGAAAATGATATTAGATACAATTAACTATAGTAATACTGTTGCTGCAATTAAATATCACCTAGACGCAAGAGAATAGGGCTTGAGACTAAAACCTAATGGCAACGCCACAGTGTTAAGCTTACTTCAAAGAGACTACGCTTGACCGTTTTGACACGTCAGTCTCTCAGCTCAACTAGCCACTCCGCAGGGAGAGATAAACCGAGGCTGATTGCATGTCACTGCTAACCCTGTTTCCTCTGTTCTGGAGCCAATTATCTCACGCTTGTAATTTACACTTTCCAATGACAATAGCTTGAGTGATACCGCTTACATTTCCTTGTGACTATAACCATTCGAACATTTATAAAGACAGTGACTTCTGCGTTAAGAGCAATATGTCTTGTAATATCAAGTCTAGCAATTAGGATAATGTATCCACGAGGTCAAGATGCCTGCAACTCCATCTATCTAACTTTTTAATCAACCTCGAGTTTTACCCCATTTAACATTGTCCTGCTTCCACATAGAGAACAATGGTATAACAATGCTAAAGATAGCAACCATAGGAAAGAAAGGAACATAATATGGAATATACTTCCAATCATTGCAAATGATACAGATTAAGACCGGCAAAAGACAAAAAGCTAGCAAGATCGCCCAAGCATAATCTGTCAGTAGGACCGAGACAATTGCAAGGACAAGACCAGCCGGCAATGCAAGTGGGAGGACAAACACCATGAAGAGCTCGGCACCGATGACAAATAGCAGCCTAAGCTGGGTCCAGAACGATGCTTCGAAAGGCAGAACGTTGAGGTGGGAGAAATGGCAGTGGATAAGGGAATTGGTCCATCGACGTCGCTGATCGAGAAGTACTGAAAGAGTGTCGGGAGCGGTAGTCGTACAGGTGGCGGCAGAGAAGTATTGAAGACGACAATCAGCTCCAAAGTAACGAATTGCCAGAGTCGACAAGTAGCGATCCTCGCCGATGGACAAAAGGTTGTGTTCGTGCAATGTCTTGTCATAGCTTCCAGCATAGTCCTCTAGGAGAAGAGGATGCAGGATAGCTGGTCTGTTGTTCGGCCACTTGAGTCTGTAAATGGTGAAGCATCCACTGAGTACCAGCACATTGGAAAAGACAGTCTCAACTGCCTTGAGAACAGCGTGAGTGAGCCAGTACTCAAAGACCTGGGTCATGGCGACAAAGCTGGCAAAAGGGTTATTGACACCAGTGTAACCACAAACGCCGATGAGATTGTGGTTCTTCTGAAGTTGATGAACCAGGTATGAAATACCAGTCTTCTCAAGAACAGTATCACAATCGACAACCAACATGTGCATGGCTTCAGTGGCGTCAATGTCCAGGCAGGCTCGCATCTGAAACTCGATTTTCTCAAAGAGGGGGCTCCAAAGTCGACGGTAGTTGACGTAGTGGAAGAAGTTGTAGACCAGAAGCTGCGAGTCACGTTTACCTCGATTTCCAGGCTTGGCGTGGGCCTGTTCCTCGTCGCGTCCAACCTTGGTGACGAGGACATAACGGACGCCTCGGAAGAAGCCGGTGTAACAGTGGGCCTTGTTTTCAGATACGCCTTCCAGATCAAAAGATGTATAAGACTTGGCCTCATTGTCGATGCCCATCTCTGGGTCATCCTCATGCTGGAAGATGTCCTCGACCAGAATCCTGTGGCTTGGCTTCCGACCATCAACAGGAATCTTTCCATCAGCGACGATGAAGAGGAGCTTGCGGCTGTTCTCGTAGCTGGAGTCGACGCATGAGTCAATGGTCTTGCGAAGTGTAGCTTCGTCTTCATTGTAGCACGGCATGTGCATCACGAGTAGAGCGTCATGCTCTTCGAACTTCCGCCTCCTGTACCGAACCCGCATGACACATATTGCAACGAGGAGCATGAACGCACCACCAAGGCCCATGTAGACATAGATAAGCCAACGTGTAGCTTCACAGAACTGACTATCAGTACCAAACATACCAATGTCAATCTTGATAACACAGCTGACGATGGGTTGAAAGATGAGAAAGTAGCAGATAACAGTGTAGATGGCGGCGAGGAGAAGGCAGAAGAAAACCTTTTGTCGAAAAGCCATGCGGCGTCGCGCATCGTCCATCTTGAAGAACTTCTCGAGAAGCCATGATGGGATGTAAAAGGTCAAACAGCGGGCAAGATACTTCCAGACACCCTGATACTCTCCAGGGTTACTGTGCTCGTCGGTTCGATGAGGCTTCTCCCAAGCTTTGAAGGCAGTGACCTGAGCTTCCATGGTCTTGACATTTCGCTCCTTCCTAAGCTTTCCTCCTCTGGGAGATGGTGATCGCTCATCTTGGAGACTGCGAGCCTCAGAAGAGTCAGGAGTGGGCGGTTGGTAGTACTCGTCGCGAACATAGTGGGGGTTGAACCCGTGGCTGTTGGTACGGGCGGTTTGGAGACGGCTGTAGATGGGGGTGGGAGGTTGTGGAGAAGGGCATGGAGAAGTGGTCTCGTTGGCAACAGCGAACAGCGAGCCTCTGCTAGCAACAGAGGCCGGGTGACGAGGGGCTGGAGTGATCTCGCTGTCTTGGTAGGAAACACCTCGGCTGTTGAGACCAGGCCGCGAGTTGGGCGTATGGCACAAGGGAACAGAACGGAGGCTGGGAGTTGATCCGTCGGATCCATGTGGCGACACGGTGACATGTGCTAGCTGATCTCCTTCCACATCTGAGAGTCTTATTAGCTAATGCAGCTAAGCGATCCACTAGTCAAGCTTTACTTACAGGGACTGGGAATCGTATCCTTGGGATCGTTGGGAAACAAAGTGGAGTAGAGGACCCGCCACATCTCCTCGTCAGACACTTCAACAGAGGTATCCTTGTTAGGCTTAAGTTTCTCGAGGAGGTTCTCGAGGCCTCTGGTAGGCTCGTACGCCTCCCAATGATCACCATCGTCAGCAGCTTGAATGTAATCTCTAAAGGTTGGACTAGAGTCAAAGTCAATTGCGCAGCTTGGGCACTTGATAGGCAAGGTATGGCAACGATAGATGTGCTGTCTGTACACGGTTAGCAAATTCAAGCACTAAGTGGCGTAATTGATGGCTTACCTAAGACGGTGGATTGACTTCCAAGCTTTCTTGGAACAGTGCCGTCTTCCTTCGGGATCACGTTTGGAGTAAGGACAAGCAAAGAGCTTGAAGAAGCCAACATTTGCACTGGCCAAGTTCTCACTGCTGCTGTCGGATAGGCCAGGGCTGGGAGCTTGGGACCGAGGTGGAGGCCCTTGCTGTTGAGACGACATGTGCATTTCGATTTGTCAAATAGGATAAGACTTATGTGAAATGCCAAGGTGTATGGGCCTCGTGCCAGTGGAGGATGAAGAGCCTTTGAGAAGATCGATGGAGGCAATCAAGAACAGCGATATGCACGCCGAGCTTCTTGTACTTAAGGAACAAACACGGATCTCCATTAGAGGAAAACGACAAACGGAGACATCGATATGCAAGTCAGCTCGGATTCATCTAACAACAGTCTAGATTCCTCCCTTGGGTGTTGAGACCCATCTATCACCGGATCTAGTGTACACAATTTCCCCAGAGCAGAGCTCAGGAGCGCCTTAACGGAGCTGAGACCTGCCAAACGTCAAGTCTAGTCCAGTCTATGAAGATGGCGAACTGCAAAAGACTGTCTAGGCCACTGATGAAGGATGGGCGGGAGCCGAGAGCATGGCCTGATCCAGCTGAATGGCTTTAGGCTTATGTCAATAAAGATATTATCCGGACCGATGGCTGTCTTGACTAAGCCTTCGGTAACAAGCTATTGGAATCGTACATAGACGAAGCTTGAGATTATTGGCTGTGCTGCAGATCCTGGGATGCCTCCCACGTAGGATGCGTAATAGTCTCGTATGGTGGGAGACGGCGTCACCGGCTCGACTACGCGTATATTGCAATCACTACCAACAACAACGAAAGGAAAGCTCCGACAGGGAGCAGTGGCGGAAACATTGGCCTACACGTAGTTGTTTAGCTCAACCATTTACAGCTCCTGTGTACCTGACCCCAGATAGTGGGCTTAGATCGCCGTTTGTGGAGCTAGTCTAATGGACCGTTAAGCATTCCGGACTGACCCAAGTACCCGGTCAGCCCCTTCGATATTCAAAAGAGATCTTGAATCCACTCATCGCAAGCCATAACCGTATTAGGCTTGACCTCAGCTTTCTCAAACCCTATCAGCCTTGCAAATATTCTCCCTGCTCTGCTCAGCTGTCGATAGCGAAGCAAGAGGACTTTTCACTCAGATCGGATCGTCGAGGCCCTGCAATTCGAGTACCGAAACCTTGCTCACTTACTTACAGAAGCAATTTCGAGTGCTTCAACGTCAATGAGTCTGTCTTGGCAATCCTTTTTGGTAGTTGTGGCTTACTCTCTTCGAGCTGGCAAAACCACTCATCCTCAACAATGAACTGATGGTGACATTCACAGGAAAGCAATTATGTGGCTTTAGGCCCTGTTTGCGACATCAACAGAAGGCATACGAATCCTTCAACCATTCACCTCGTCAGCGCCTGTGGACCAGTAGACTGCTGTTTCAGAGAGAAAAAGGCGTCTGGGTTCAACGTTTCGTCTTGGCAGATGGACTTTTCACCGGGAACAACGCTTTTTGCAAACGGCACAGGTCTGACGGAGTCCGCTAGTCCGATGGACCCATTTCGCATTGACCGCACAGACTGTTGTGCTGCGAACCAGATTTTCTCTCGACTTGCGGGGACAGCGACGTCATCTTAACGTCTTCGACAGAGTGGTAACGCGCAAACAATTCCAAATTTGGTCAACACAGCTCGGAGATGGTTCTAGTAGCTTTAGCTTTTTAAAAACTCGATCCTTCTTATTGTGGTGCAGATGTAATATCGTAGAGTCCCATCTCATCCACAAGACATATGAGTCGACTTTACTCTCATCGAGCGGTGTAGTCGGGGGTTTTCAGTAAGGTATAAATAAGCTTCTTTCAACAATAAATCTATATGCGTCGGTGAGTCACTAAATCCGCTTTTCGACGTGAAGATCCCAAGTCTAAAGCGCAATAGAGAACAATGTCTGAGATTTCTTGGTAGAGACAGACATTGGCCAATGGCTGAACTTACCCCTGTCACTCCCACTTTCCGAAGATAAACGAGTCGAGATTTTAGCGTTGAGCTGTTCGCCTTTAGCGCGGATATAACGACGCCACCAGTGGAACCTCCTTTATCCCGACTCCCCGAAGACGCGTCCACACCTTAATTAGTCTCCTACCCTGTAAGGTCTTCTTTCCACCGAGGATCTGAACCAGAGAATAGTGAAAATAGGAGATACTTATAGTTGTTGCACCGGTAATGCTACAGTGAAACAGTGGAAGTTGACTTTTATGTCTTTTTGCAGCCCCAGGTTATCTTGCAGCTCGAGCATAATGCGTTATTTGTTCCCCCGTCCAAGCAGCTCGACTCGCAGCAGAATGGAAAAAGCAACGCGGCAACAAACATCTAATCGGATATTCCAATATGCAATTAAACGTAGTCATCATCCAGGAGACTCGAAGGATGAACTTACATACGAAATCCAATAGCTTTGTGGAGACCCAAGCGGATGCATGCACTCTGTCTTGGCAGACTGATTTGGATACCTCGACTCAAAAAGGAAATCACTTCATGATCCGTAGCGCTATCAGGATTTACCAGTGATATGATGGTGTAGGGACGTCACCAGCACAGGCACCATTGGGAAAAAGAAAAGAAAATTCTACCGTCCACAGAACATCCGCGTACAAAGTCAAGCGAGGATACGTGGAGTGATTTTCGATACTCGTAGCAGGACCAATCTAGATTTTGGGACCCGTTGAACTGATTACCGCGGGCTGGTCCAGAACCGTTTCCTCTCATTGTGGGTTTTCCCTTACCACCGTTCAGTCTCAAATATTCCCGAACAACGGCCTTTAGGGCCTCTAAAACCACGCGTGGCTGGCGCTTTAAGTCCCTCAAACCAGTTAGAAGTATCGGGAAATACTGTAAGCTCCTCCCAAACGTCACGTCTAGCTGAAAGTTGCCGCCTGTTGGTGGCACTCCTTTAGACTTCAATAGCTCCGAACTAAGAAGCCACTTTTAGATCCAGCAAGATAAAGTGTAGCCCCCCAGGGGTCTGCAGCGGTCAATTTCCGCTATTCTGCTGAATGAAGACATTCCCATTCGCCATTTACCATGTGGTAAGTAGATCTACACGTGATGAACGGGTGATGTACCCAGGGTGGAGCTGGAACACTGCCATTTCTCTTTTTACACCCCTGACGGCTGTATGCCACTTTATCGTAGGATCCGAGATTGATTGCAGAGTGCAGCAGTGGGTATTTGCTTTTCATTCTTCTCCCTTTTTTTCCCTTCTTTTTTTTTCTTTTTTTCCCTTCTTTTTTTTTCTTTTTTT
>JABCJV010000688.1:0-21131 GCA_013184325.1 Fusarium luffae | reverse complement strand
CTTCCATACAGCTTGTTGGACGCTGGTGATTAGAGATCGTGAATCCTGCTGAAAAGACTGAGGATGGGTGAGACAGTGACAGACAAAATCACAAACCAAGCATGAAGTGGCAGTAGCAAATATCCCAAAGGCAATAGACGATGGCTGTATAATCAAAATTGTCTTACTTCGATATTATGAAAAGCAACATTATGTTTTATTTTATTAATTCTAGTATCTCGTCTTTTCTCTTATCTACGCCAGATCTTAATAGGCAATTCTCCCATAATCAGATTAAAAGCCTCAAAACGCGAAACCTGAAAGTCCTTGGTAGGCATCGCGAAGTCATAACGGTGCACCAGAGTACTTAGAACAATCTGCTGCTCCAGATACGAGATATTCCTCCCAATACAACCTCTCGCACCAGCAGAGAATGGAATAAAAAAGGGTTCCATCCTCTTCCGCTCGAGTGGGTCTAGCCAGCGCTCTGGTTTAAACGCATAAGGCTCAGCGTAAATACTCTCATCATGATGAGCGTTCCAGATCGTCATGGATACCGAGGTATCACCCGGAATCCAAGTCCCCATTATGTTAGCTCCTTCTGGCGGCGTGCGTCGGGGAAGGCCCGAGGACACAGGTGGGATGAGGCGCAGACCCTCGTCGAGACAAGCTTTGAGATATGGAAGGTCTTTCACTTTGGAAAATGGTGCTATGATATCATCTTCTCCCATGATGCCAACTACCTCTTGTCGCAACCTACTGAGTTGTTCAGGATGGCTGATCAGTAGTTGGACAATATGCGTCAGTGCAATAGCTGTAGTCTCGGCCCCAGCATCGATGATCGCCGAGGTCTCGGCGACAATCTCACCCCACTCAAGCTCATTGGGTACACCGTTCTTATCTTGCATGAGACACGAGAAGAAATCATCCAGCTTTTCACCAGCATCGTGTCGTCTAAGTCGTTCTTTGGCCTGGTGGTTGCAGACGTCGCCCCACGGAGCGCTAGTGACCCAGTAGCTCTTCCACTTATTGGGAACTACCTTGGAGATGCGGCGTAGCCATGGGTAAAGCTGATATTCCCAGACAAAGACGGACTTCACCATGGCTGAGTGATTCTGAGATTGGCGGTACCTGGCAGGATAAAGTGTCCCGTCAGGCTTCTCGGCGACGACTTCATCAGTGCCGGTATCAAGAAGCGTCATCTTGGATGAAAGAGCGATGAAGTTGATGGCTTCAATGGTCCACAGGTTGATCCAGTGGTTGAAGTCAAGTGTAAGGTCTTCTGGAGCTGGGTCGGTGTCCGTCTTGAGAGGCGCAGTACAACGAGGGTCGAAAGCATTCAAAAGACGCTGAGTAGTGTAGCGAACTTTGAACTCCCATTTCTCCAAGTTTCTTGTAGCAAAAGCAGCAGAAAGAAGTCTGCGCTTCCTGCTGTGTTCACCTTTGTCAACCACATCAAAGAGGTTGCGATGCGTTCCAGCAAGAACAGACTCTTTGTGATCTTTTGTGCACTTTGTTTGATGACCGTAGATGTCTCTGATAGCTTGTGGATGATTGAAGGATAACGCGTTGGGTCCAATTCTAAGAATGGCTTGGCTGCGACGCTCATGTTCAGCAGCGAGGGTCTCAGACCGTTTGCCTGTGTGGCTGAGGTAGCAGTGGCGCAGGTCAGTGAGGGGAGATAGCCAAGAGAAGTTCTCAAACTTTCTCAAGCCCTTGGAATCGATAAAGTATAAGATGATGGGGTAGATAAAGAGTCGAGTGAGCAAGGCTGCAGTGGCAGCACCGAGTAAAAGAAGTGCGATCATAGTCTCGAATGTGTTCCTACTGATGATGGTTTTCAATTTGGCGGAGGAGGAGAGCTTTTTTATATCTTAGACAGCTCTTGAAGAGTGTTTAAACGTGGAGGCGGTACCAGCGAGGACAGAAATCCATTGGAGCACCACTTGTATGACTATTTCCAACACCAATTGTGAGGTCCATTTCTATGAACAGTTAAAATCCCCGCCAGGTATTACCGCTCAGACATTCGAGCAATCCGAATCCTGCTTTTTAGAGGCCCCGTCAGGAGGAATAAATTTCCTATTTCGGTAATGGCTGGGATGAATGTGGGGAGATCTCGTCATTTACTCAGCCTTTGACCAGGAATAAGAATTTATCCCGCGGGCAATGGATAAGCTTAGCCCCAAAGATGAGTGTGACTGTCTAGGCTAGCGCGAATGTTTTCATTCCCCGCATCTGCTTGGTTAAATGATCATCATAGCGCCTTGGAGAAACGGGGTGGAGTATCAGCCAAGAATCATAACCCGCGGGATAAAATACCTGATATGGACCCTCCACCTCCATTCTAAAACTTAATCTTTTTCTAGACCATTCATGACACAGGTAAACAAGGATCTAGCCCCGGAATCTCCCCCAGGTTTTCGTTTGCGGGGAAGTGGACCAATTTGCTTTTGACTCTGCTGTGTTTGACTCGCAGACCATGCCGAACCGTTAACGCGTAACGATGATTTGGATTTGGCCGCATGGAATATAAATAAACCATCCTTCAGCGCCAATATCCCCAGTCCTCCATGCATTCTATCCCAAAATCCTCATTTCCCCTTTCCTCATAACTCTTGCCTATTCTTACTCTTCGATCTCCTTCACCCCGAAGCTTGCCGCCATGGAAGCTGAACCCCATTCTCTCACCGGGAAATCACCCCAGAGTGATATCTCGTTCGAGAATGTGGAGAACGCTACCTCTGGAGAACACTTTCCCGTGGTTCTTCACGACCAAGATATCTCTTACGGTCGAGGGGGTATTCGCGGCGTCATCGAGTCCCCTTACATCTTCGGTGTAGCCTTCTTGGCATCCATGGGAGGCTTCTCCTTTGGGTACGACCAGGGCGTTATCTCCATTGTTAACATCATGCCTCAGTTCCATAAAGCATTCCCCCAAACCGAAACTGCATTCGGAAAGGGCTTTATGACTGGTATGCTCGAGCTAGGCGCCTTTATCGGCTGTCTATTCATGCCTACTCTCGCTGATAAAATCTCAAGAAAGAAGGCTCTTTCTATTGTTGTTGTGATTTTCAACATTGGGGCTATTATGCAGACAGCTGCCAACTCTTATGGTCTTCTTGTCGCGGGAAGAACAATTGGAGGCATTGGTGTCGGAACACTCGCGATGGTATGAAGCATCCCCTGTTTAGACATACAATATCTAACTCGAACCCCAGGGAGCCCCAATCTATATATCCGAGATCGCACCGCCGAACCTTAGAGGAACGCTACTCGTGCTAGAGTCAGTGTCATGTGTCATAGGCGTAGTAGTATCCTTCTGGATCACCTACGCGACACGTGATCTGTCTGGCGAGTTGTCCTTCCGTCTACCCTTTGGTCTCCAGATGGTGTGTAGCACTATCCTTGGAGTGGGGATCCACTTCTTCCCATACTCACCACGATGGCTCGCGCTTGTTGATCGATCCGAAGACGGCCTCGAAAGCCTAGAGCGACTCCGTCGTCTATCCAGAACAGATCATCGTGTCCAGCAAGAACACATTGGCATCCGTAATGAGGTAGCGGTTCAAAAGCTTATGCAGGAGAAACGCCATCCTGGAGTCACGGGTATCAAACTCGAGATTCTCTGCTGGGGTGACCTCTTCAAGAAGAACATGTGGCATCGTACCTCTATCGCAGTTGGTGTTGCCTTCTTCCAGCAGCTCTCTGGTATCAACGCTTTCATCTATTATGCCCCCACTCTCTTCCAATCACTCGGTCAGTCGACAGAAATGTCGCTCATTATGTCTGGAGTTTTCAACATGTTGCAACTTGTCGCAGTGACTCTCTGCTTCTTTATCATCGACAAAGTAGGTCGAAGACCATTAGCCATTTTCGGCGGTATAGGAGGAGGTACAGCTTGGGGTATCATGGCTGTCCTGGTCGGCGTATACAATGACAAGTGGAGTTCCAACCCAGCTGCGGGTTGGGCTGCTGTAGCCATGGCATTCTGCTTCATTCTCATCTACGGAGTTTCTTACGCTCCTCTCGGCTGGGCACTTCCCGCAGAGGTTTTCCCCAGCTCTTATAGGTCCAAGGGTGTGGCTCTTGCAACGGCGACAGTTTGGCTCTTCAATTTTGTTGTAGGTGTTGCTACACCACCCATGATCGAGAGCATTGGGTTCGGAGTATACATCTTCTTTGGATCTTGGTGCTTCATGGCTGCTGTTTGGGCCTTCTTCCTAGTCCCTGAGACTAATGGAAAGACGTTGGAGCAGATGGATCAGATCTTTGGAGACCAGGCGGCTATGGAGGAGATGATGATAGTGGGACCGTAGGCACTTGGGCCTCCCGTAAGTAGTTAGGGTGGAACTGAGGCAACTGTGGCATCATTTATTCTGATAGGGCAGTTTAGCATCCTGCACCCTCCTTAACTAAAGATATCATGTATTTGAGCTTTCCTCACGACGCCTAGCTCCCATGACATCCCGTGCTCTTTTCTTCATTTATCTATGTCGTGTGGAGAGGTCGCTGAACACAATATGTTAAGTTGAGGATATACCCTTTCCCTGCATCGTCTGCTTGAACACCTGCAGCGCAAGCTTAGGCTCTGTACACGCATTAGTATCTCGATCAATAACTAACATACTTTCACTTACGATAATAAGAAACATAATGCCCAGCGTCATTAACTTTAAGCCAGCTGAAGTTATTAACCGACTTCAAGGTCCCATGAAGTCTGCCGTCAACCGTAAAATTCTTGGACTCAGCAGACGCAAATTGCTCACGTCCACGCCAATCGACGGCGCTCGCGGCTTCAAGAACACCTGGCCAGCTGCAAGACCAGTCTGCATCCCATTAGTAAGATGCTCCATCCGAAGAACAAAAAAAGGCTTACCGGCGTCACCCACCCAGATGAGTGTAGTAACGTTACGATTTACGACGTCTGCAAGTGCATTTGAGAACGAGCGCGCATCTGTATCGCGTGTCAGCATACGTCCCTATTGACAGGCGGGTGAGGCTTACCATCTCCCGTATCGCCAAATTTATAAAAGGTCTTCAAATTGCATTCCTCAAATTTTTTACGAGCACCAATCCTTTTCAGAACTTCCGGTCGATTGAGGTAATCCACGTATGTCTCACTAGGATCAACATCCTCTCTACCGATTCGAAGATCGTTCACACCAAAGTCCACCCCACTCGCTTCGATCAATTCGTCATACATAATGGTATTGCACGTAAGACTGGCATTTGCACAAACCTCCATTTGTCCTGTTGTTTCTGTGCATTCGTTCAGTAGAGGAACGCACTTCTCCTCATATAGGTTGAGGAAGTGCTCGTAAAGGCTCTCATTGATCAGCTGCTTGTAAGGGTTCTCATAGGCGTATGTAGCGTAAGCCTTGAATTGGGCAGTAGGGTCGATCCAAGGATTGTTGATACCTAAGGCGGCCAAATTGATCTGATGACCGGATATAAGCCCCTTCCGAATTTTGTCATTTTGGCTGAGAAAATAATCCGCAAACTCTGGACCGTAGTGTCCGCCATAGGACTCAGTAAAAAGTCCAAAGTCGCGAGACGCATATTCCGGAAAATTGTCTAAGAGGGCTTGCATAAAGGTCCAGACACGAGGCGCTGCAGCGACAGTCGTATTGATACCGGTACCCTCGCTGAAACCCGTACCAAATGGCTGATCGATATATATCATGTTGGCATACTCGTTCCACGAGTAAGAATTAAGCGTAGGCTCTGTATTATTGCCAATAAAATGGCAAGGCCCGTTTTCTTGGAAAATGCCAATTTCGGAAGAGCACCCAGGACCACCATTGAGGTAGAGAGCCAGAGGAGCTTCTTTAGGCTTATTGCGGGCCTCGAAAAACCAAAACCACATGCTCGTGTTCCCACCTTGAGACTTTCAATATGAATTCGTGGTGATAGGTTTTGGAATGCTCACCATAATTGAGATAGCCCGAGTACTGGTTCACTCCAAGTGTAGTTTCGCAGATTCCCGAGTTGGTAACATATTCGAGAGATGACTTAGTAGCGGCATGTTCGAAAACAGCAAGATCAACATCGCCGATAGTCGGTTTAGTAAATTTACTGTTGGGCCCCAAAAGTGCTGCTGAAAAAGAAGCCAGCACGGAGAGGATCACGGTGAAGGTGTTGGCGGACCGCATTTTGATGGTGCTTCACCTGCTTCTCGCGATCGACAGTCTGACATGTTCAGGATGGGAAACATTGCTTTTAAGTAGTCCCCTACCAAACAGCCTTTTCCCTCTCGCGACGCGTACACTGGGCCCCTCACCGGACGCTTGTAACGCTGTCTTGCAAATTTGAGACTACTAAGACTAAAACCGGAAATGACCCATGGAAGATCACTCAGTGGTTGAGGCTCAATTCGCCACGTAGTAGTCTGTCGGCACTCTCACGCGGCTGATTAGTTTTGACCCACATGATCCCTACACCGGGAAATATCTTGCAGGTGTTGTTTTATGAAACGTGTTGTTGACGAGCTGTATTCAGATAGCCCGAACATCGTAACAATGTCTTTGTATACGACCTCTTATAAATAGTGGTCCTTCTGGAAAGCATAAGCGTTTCGAGGCTGACAACCTTACTGGCAAGTTAACCATGATCTCTTATCACCCATCTGATAACGCAAGTTAACCAATCATGCGTTGAAAATGGTGTTTTAGTCGCTGGGGCTGGGGCTGCGGCCCTTCTAATTTCGCTTGACCACACTAACCGTTATCTGATCCGACCCAACTGCCGGACCTTCGACTAGAATGGAAGAGCTGGCGTAAAATTGATTAGTACGTATTTTGTCAGCGGAATCGACAGAGTGCCATTTGCCGGAGATTGTAGTTTACCAGAGGTGATGGGGTTAAGAAGATCTACATCGGAACACATGAGACTGTCAATCCTGTCACATGGGTTCGAGTTTCAAGCCCACTATACCTTCCAAGAATTGAATCTCGAGGTCAATTCAAGACAACCACATTGTCCGTCGCGTTGCATTGTCGGCGGTGGTTTCGACTCAGGATGATGATAAAGAAGAGGGACTGGTTCTCGCTCAATCATGTCCAGAATTGTGTCAAACGTGACAACATCAACCGTCTTTCTAAAACTCTGGCTTTTGTCCGTACACAATCCTCTGTCTGAAATAAGGATGATGTTGACGTGATCTAACCTCACGCCGAAGCTGGGTGCATAGAACTCTCACTTGATCCTCAGTCCACCCCAAAAGCTCACAGGCTAGGAAAAGCAGATAACCCTCATAATCTCTTTCCAGAGCAGCCTGCATATACTGGCCTACCTGTTTGAGTCTTGGTTCTAGATGCCAACCCCCAACAGGTGCCTGATAGTTAACTATTAGCTGTATTCTAGAAGTAAAGTTTGATATCAACGGTACCTTTAAATCTTTGACGTGGATATTCACGAAACCTGCTTCTTCCATGGACTTCTTCTGTACGTCCTCTTGGATAATGGCAAAGCTTCTTCCCGCTCGTTGACCACCTTCTTCGAACACCTGACCCCAACGCTGCATCGCGCTTCCATCATGAATAGAGTTATCATCACTTTCCATAGTCGAAGAGACCTCATAACTCTCAACCCAACCACCAGGGACACAGACGGTAAAGGCTTCGCGGAAAGTCGCAGTCCAGTCCGTGATGCTACCTAGCATGAAGCGCATGTGGATGAAGTCAAAGGTATCAGGGTTAAAGGTCCATTGGCCATTACAGTCTTCGATTTCACTGCAGACTGTTAGCTATTATCACCGTGTTATAAAAATTGCAAGACTTGCAGTCGTAGGTTTGAAGGAACCCAGCTGGGCTGAATCGGGCTGATTTCAGTGGCGATTACCTCGACATGTGGATGCTCATTGGCAAAGTCGCTACGCATCCTGGTAAGTCTCATTGATGTCAGTTCTCGTGCAGATAACTCACATAGCCCAGATCCCTGTCGATAGTTAGTTTAATATCACAGGTTGACGGCCAAGAGATTCTTACCAGTTCCTGTCCCGATGTCAAGCACTTTCTGTCGGGGCTATCAGCGACCCACGTATAGGTGATATACTGAGGCCAGTCGTGACTTACCTGGAGGTTAGGTCGTAAAGGAGCTAGGTGGAGCCTGTTCTCCAGTAACAAGAGGGTGAAATGATGGCTGTATCTTAGCAAATAGCGGTAATCTGAGAAGAGTTTGAGCTTACGCAATGTCCAGGGAATCGCTTGCTTTTTCATCATTCGATGCCCTCGATCGTGTCAGCCAGACTCAATGTACAGTACTTAGACGCCTACCAGTACTGAGCGGTGCCTATATCAGAATGATAGGTCCTCCCATGCATAGTTCGATACTCGAGAATGCTTGAGCCTAGTGAATACGTAGAATCTGCTACATCAGAGCCCAGAGCCGAGTCTAGATCGGAACCAGTATGGCCATTTGACATCGCATCGTTGCCTGCATCGTCGTCGTCTTGATCATCATTCTGAGAGTCAAATCAGCGAAGTCGAGGCAGGTATACGCCATATCGCACCTCCTGGACTTGCTGGAGATTTTGCAAAACTTCCCATGCTGGTGTCGGAGCCGGTTGCAGGGTTAAAGGTGGGGCTCCCACTGATTCATCAGCCATGTTGACAATTACGATCTTGAATAAAGTTCCAAAGATACGGATACTAAAGCTACATTACGTTTCAAGGTGGAAGGGGGGGCTTTTATCTATCCTGTCTCGGGGCGATTACGACAACCGTTACTTATTCCCTCTAGTGGTGCGGGACGTCCGGGTGTAACGCCAATATTGACAGACTAGACGCAAATGGACAAGTGCTGAGTTGTGGCGCTGGTATTTAAACCTGTTCAAGAGACTTTCGCCAACATCCCAGACGCTCGGACTGTGATCGTCAGTCTAGTGGCTTGATGCTAGCAGTAGCCATGCGAGTTGTCAGATTTCGATGGCCGGCTCGTGAAGCCCCGTGCGGAAACCGGGGCATCAATACGACGTGATATCTAACTTTTCAAAATTGAGAGAACCGATGACAGTGATTTAAAATGGACCCTATGCTAGAGACAAGAGAGGACAATGTAAGGGCTTTTCTACTCAGTGGCAAGCCGACTAGTCATATTGGTTGGCTGATATTGACATATGGTGATCACAATGTCGCTTAGGAGAGTGGTTGACGATAAAGGTATGAAAGACTTGTAGCCGTAACGAGCAGTCAGCATATTGTTCGGCGGTTCACGAGTTCACTACAAGTTATCAAGTATCGGTTACGAGAGTCTAGATGGATCAGGTAACTCAGGTAATGAGCAAAACATCAACTAGCACCTGAGATTCTCGAACTCTTCGGTAAAGGACGACCTTCTGCCGGGGGGACATATGGCGGATGACATGGGCTAAGACCAGCATGCAAAGAGATGGCTTGCGATATAACACCGATTCAACAGTAGTATTCAAGCAGTTAAGTCCGCTGAGCCAAACTTCACCCTCACTTCATCAGTCAAGATTCTTATCATCAATTTCAACCCCTAACGCAATCATCGGACGATTGGAATGCGAGAACCAGCTAACAAACTCTATGATCTCCACAATTTGCTCCTCCGCATAGCCCACCTTCTTCAACTCATTCAGCTGCTGCTTTCCCACTCCTCTCGGATTAGACGTCAGAAGCTCTGAAAATGCTGCCAAGGTCTTGTGCTTTTCACTCAGATCGCCCACAAGGTGCCAATCAAGTGCGATCTTCTTGGCTCTGAGCTTTGTTGCATTGTCTTTACCAAGGGCGGCCGTGAGTCCGTGTGTGTGGTGCGCTTGACAAAAGCCGCAACCGTTGGTATGACTGACCACAACGGCAACAATCTCACGGTCCACAGCATTGAGGTTGGTTGTTTGATCCGAGAATAAGTCCTCGTAGTGGGTAACGAAGCGGCGAAGGGTGTCGGGACTGAGCGCCAACGCTCTGGTCCAGTTATCACCGTGATGGGCTTGAATGATCTGTTGAGTCGACTTAGAGAGAGTGGCTATGCCTGGCACTCGCAGACGCGGGATGAAACGGGCTGAGGGCAAATAAAGACTGGTTCGGATTATACCCAAACCACGAGCCGTGGATCTTCTGAGGGGGGTGGAGAGCATGGCTTGATATCTATCGTCTTGACTAACAATTGAAGGAAAGAAAAGAATAAAGAGGGAAAAAACACCACCTGTCTTTTAACAGTATGGCTGAAATGACGACATCCAGCTTAATGTCTCACCATATCCCAAAGAATCCACGTGATAGTAACACCCACCAGGAAGAAGAACAAGTCTTGTTGTTATAAATAATGATCACATATTGAGGACCACAAGAACTTTGTCATGATGCAAAATGAATTGCAAATTGCATGTTTGACGGCTCTGTTCATATTTATCCCAGATCGATAGAATGCGGAAGAGCCTAAGTGATAAAAGGATTGGGATATGTAATAGTTTCTTGAACTGTTAGGTGAATTTAGTTTCTAGCGTCCTAAGTTTTGCAAAACCTCATCGTATGTGGTCTTACTATATCTCGCAACAGCTACCCTGCGTTTTATTGCGGGTTCACGGACCGCATTCCGCCGCAAGGATTCTCGGATACATTTCTCCTCCCGATATTAAGTTTTGGTAATTAACTAATATTGGTCCATTTCACTTTATCCCATTTACTTCATCGCATCCTGGAAACTTTTCCCTGCACGTAACAGCGTCTGTTTGCTAGCTAGCATGACTGTCAAACGATGTTGGGTTGATAAGATAAGGACATATAAGGTAAGATAGGATCTCTCGCATCGCTCGCTGCACCATTGGCTCAGTCTCGACAATCCTCGCTGTCCGACAACCACGATCGGGGTAATGGCAGTCAAGGTTTTCTCATTAAAGGTATAAATGTAGAGTATCATGACTACAATGCTTGCTGGGAACATTCTTGGTTGCTCGCCATCAAAAGGTTTGCACAAGACAAAAAACGCCCTCTTTGATCCATTTAGACTTTTCCCGCAAAGATATAAGTAGACGTCCTCCTCCCGCACTTGAACCTACTCTTCTTAGATCTAGATTGAATGCCCTTAAGTAGATTCGAATCACATACCATACTCAAAATGGACTCTTAAGACGCACTCGCGAGAGCAGAAGACCCCAACCTCCACGAAGCTATCGCCAGCTACCTACAGACGCACACCAGAGCTTACGATGCACTGGTGAAGTTCATCAAGTACCGACGACAGAAACAACCACTTGAGGACCCTCCTGACGACGAAGAGCGTCAGTTGAAATACAAATGTATTCGCGGTATTATCCAGAAACAAAGAAAGGCTCGAGGCAACGAGGACTGGATGGTCAGTAATATCCAGCTCGCCTATCTGCTGCGTATGGATCGGAGTAAGCTGGAGGACTTTTCTATCGCTTGCGAAAACAAGTGGTTTCTTCCCTGCCAAGGTCGGGCGATACTTGATAGCTGGGGTTCACTGACAAGGCACTGCAAGTAGATGTTCCTTTTCCTTGATGTTCACTTTTCTAACACCTGCTCTAGTTTTTCGATCTTTGGAAATCAGTGACATGACTGGCCTTGGGCTACCTATCAAGGAACCCGACATTTCGATCGATCCAGTCCAAGAAACTGTTGACCTTTGCTCGGAACTAGACTCTTGTTGTGTGATTACTGGTTCTCCTCCAGTAATCGTTACTTTGATAGTGCCATTTAACTACGATGACAGCGATGAGGATTTGGAATACACGAAGTGCTTAGCACCCGCGTGGTCGGCGATAATGGATAATCCCAACGGCGAAGGACCTCTTGAACACCTCAAGACGTTATACAAGCACCAGGGCTCTACCTACAAGCCGTGGAATGTCATTTGTATTAATCGAGACTTACAGCAGCTTTGGACGTCTGGGCTGTGTGCTCTCAAGTGGCTAAATGCAGTTGCATTACCGGAAGACCTTTCAAAATCGCGCATCAGGCTTCAATTCCACTGGCTATATCCAAAAGATAGTATTCGGATGCCCGATGTAACCTTGCAGGATGATCAAGAGACTCGTGAAGGCATTTACTCCTCCGAGGACTTTTATATCAGCGCACGAGACCACGAGTCGGGGCGACAGAGCGAATCTGGAGATATTTGTACCATCATCCGCTTCACTGAAGATATTGACAAATTCAAGCAGATGTTTGACATCCAGTGAGCAATCAGCAATGCTGCTTGCGAATCGGGATTTACTGCAGAAGTTGACCTTGATGAGGAAGTGGAGTGGGACTTGGACGCTGAGGAGTTTCCCGACCAGGATGAGGAATGGGAAATGACCGATGGATCGGAGTGTTCTTAAACACTGACGAGACCGTAATGGAAGAAACCATTCGGGAACTCTATACAAGCTTAGAGTAAGAGTTAGGATTTTGTATTCTAGTGCCCTAAAGCTTAGATCATACGCCTAGAAGAGCTGTACCTAAGGTGAGCATGCACCTGATACCACGCCCAAAAACGAGGATAAGATGTTTCAAAACCAAGGGTGGCCGGAGGAGTAGCTTGATGGCCACCGACAGTTCAACCGTGACGATAGCACCGCTTCTTTTATTAGCCACCTGCATAATTGGGATGGGAAACTCAAGGCCAATGGTGCATCGTACAATTCTTTTCTCGGCGCCGACAAGTCTAGCGAATCAACACCTCTTGCGCAGGTATAGTCTCCCTTTGGCCACGGGTAGGCAGAGCTGTACAAAATCCATCGCAATGATGATGACGGTCCGCAACATGAGGCCATCAAGCAGGAAGAGTTCGCAGAATGGGAAACCAAGAGCTAGCGTCTCCGGAAGCCCCGAGCTAAAGCTTGCGACGTCGAAACAACGACCGCGACAAGTGCGAGATCGCACGAGTTAGCGACAACTTCAGCCGCTACGGCCCCTTATGGGACACCGACAAGTTCTTTTCCCGAGCATTTCAGATGTGCGTAACACTAATGCTAACCAGATACAGTAAAGCTGACGGCATGGACGTGGTTCCTTCTCCCGAACAATGGTTGCATCTGACCTGACGTTGACTCCGCTCGAGCCATGACTGAGTACGAGCGGGATGCAAGGTTCAGCTCGATCCTCCATTTCTGCCAGCTTAAGTCGATCCGGGTCTGAACCTGAGTTGCAATCCAATTTTGACCACTATCGTAGGAGATACTAACATTTCTCACGTCATCACAGCACCAAGCCCAACCTTCGATCACCACCTTTGGTCCTCTTATAACAGCCTCAGGTTCAGGACGCACAACTATCGAATTGACTTCAACATCCCAAACTGGGCGTTTCGTGATCCCCCTGAAGTCTTCAGGATCGACTTCGTTGTAGAAGGTGGTGGTATATGGCCCTTCGGCCCTCCTCTTCTCCAGCGTCAGCCGACAAAGCCATTTAGTGGAGTTGGTGCCGAACCACCCAGGAACAACAAGCCTGACCGGGCCTCCCCGCTCCTTCGTCAAGGCTTCCCCATTCATCTTGTAAGCTACCAAGACTTCCGGGCTCTGGGCCTTATCCAATGGTAAGTCCTTTTGGTAGCGATCAGCCTCGATACCAGCAAACGTTCCGTGATCAAGTCCGTCGGACCACACAAAACGGGCTTCGGGGAGAGGTGCTGCAAGCGATATGAGGAACGCTAGTGGAACGCCAGTCCAGACCACATTGCCTACCCGCCATACTGCTTCCACTGGAGCCTTGATTGGGCTGCCGTAACACTCGTGAAATGCGGTAATAGATCTTTGGGGTAGGCGCTGGAGCTGTGCCAGAGAAAGCGAGAAGGGATTTTTCACTAGTCCATCAATAACAAGCGTCCATTTGAGAGGGTCTACTACCGCCGCTCCCATGTGAATAGTCTGGAAGAGTAGGCTTTCCGGAGTAATGGCATCATTCAGTACATGTGGCTTTGGAGGATGTCGTATATAAACTCCACGGGGATTGATATCTATAAGGGCATGGCGTTCGTCGCCTTTTGTTGGCACAGGAGATGTGTCGTAATCTACCAGCGACGGTGCCATAACAGAGTTCGATGTCGGGAATGGCCTAGTCGCCGCCACCGACCGGCTGTAGCATTTGTTTAAATAATCGCGGCGCGCCCAAATTCGCATCCCCACTTCTCGACCTTTGCCCCTTCTAGCACGCTCAACATCCATGGGTGCAAATGTAGGTACCGAATGAGGCCATCTCTGTGGCCACATCCGAAGAGGGCAGAACCATATAAAAACTTATTTACGGTAAGTTTTCACTCTTTTGAATTGTACCCATCCTATTGCATGGTTTTCCCATCAGCTCCCTACTCATCATGAAGCTCTCCAAACGTGGCCAAGCGGCGGCTGATGACAAGAGTGGTTCTCTTCTCTGGAAAGTAACGGCAAACCTCTGGGATGCTACAACCAACCCTTCTGGCTATGTGAGCTTGGGCATGGCAGAAAATGTCCTTATACAAGATGAGCTGTTGAAGCACATCGCTGACAACATCTCCCTTCAACCGCAGGCTTTGACCTATGGCGACGGTACAACTGGCTCGAAACGGTTAAAGCTTGCCCTCGCACATTTTCTGAACAAGCGTTTAAACCCCCATCAGGATATCGACGTCAATCACATCACCATCACCAACGGCTGTAGCTCAGCTATTGAACATATCGGCTGGGCGATTGGAGACCAGGGTGATGGTTTCCTCATCACCAGGCCTTTTTTCCGTGCCTTTATCTCGACCTTTGGTCATCGTGTTGATACAGAGGTTATTCAAGTTCCATGCAAGGGAATTGACCCCTTTTGTGTCGATATCATCGAACGGTACGAGGCCACGCTACAAGAAGCCAAAGCTAGTGGAAAAACCGTTGCTGGTGTTCTGCTTTGCAACCCCCATAATCCACTTGGTCACTGCTATCCCAAGGACACCCTGGTTGAAGTCATGCGGTTTTGTCAAAGGCATCAACTTCACTTGATCAGCGATGAAGTCTACGCCTTATCGGTATGGACAAACAATGAGTCACAAACTCCTCCTTTCACCTCTTGTCTATCCATAGACCCTACAAATATTATCGACCCTTCTTTTATAACCGTGGTATGGGGGGTCTCAAAAGACTTTGGGTCCAATGGTCTGCGGCTTGGAAGCATCATCTACCAGAACAACTCTTCGTTGCACAACGCACTTGTCCCAGGAGCCTTATACAGCATGAGCTCTTCCCTCGCCGATCACGCCTTTGCCAATATATTTGAAGATGATGCTTGGGTTGAAGGCTACCTGGCCGAGAACAAGACAAAGCTTAAAGAGCATCACAAGCTTATAGCGACGTGGGCAAAAGAACATAACATCCGTTATGAAAGGGGGGCAAATGCAGGCTTTTTCTTGTCGGCCAACCTTGGAGAGGCCTACTGTCGGAACCACCCTGAGCAAGATCCCCTGCACGCTGAGGAGCAGGTAATGGAGCGGCTACTCGACCGAAAGGTTTTCATCGCTCCCGGAGCTAGTTTTAGAGCCGAAAATAATGGATGGTTTAGGCTGGTATTTCAGTCGACAAAATAACCCTCTCGGAAGGACTGACTAGAATTACTGAAGCTTTGAAGTAGCGTATATGATAAAGTCATGTACGTATTGCCAGGCATCCTATGACCAGATGTATCGCTAGCAGACCTCGAGTATCTGATAAGATATATTCTCGTGGTTTCAGTGCAATACGCAGTTCTCCTGGGGTTCCATAGTGTCTACTTGGAGCAGAAGAGATACGGAAGAAGCGGGAAAAACGGGAAGATCGGGAAGAGCGGAAGATCAGGAGGAGCAGACGATCGGTAGGAGCGGAAAAGACGGGAGCAACGGTAGATATATTCAAGTCAGGTCATAAAGACGCTAGAGAAGGGCCGATAAACTAATGGATAATTTGAAAGGCTAATACATAAACAACATTACTTCATCTTGGGAACATTTCTAGCACATATCTAATTCCCATCGACTTTTATCATAAATTTAAAAAGGCCAATATCTACACGACTACAGTGTCTAGGGAAATATAAGGTAATACTCTGGTGGCCTGGACAAAAGGTTGATTTACTATGGTAACATTCTTTGAACGATAGCTTAACTAAGCTATTGAAAGTCTTAATGTTCCTTTACTAGCAATTGAAGCAGATCAACGCAATAGTAGCTATAGTATTCTCTCTAGGTCCATCTGTCTGTGACTAATACACAAGTTGAGAACTCAACTGCTTTTCTTGTATCTCGATTCACTCCCCCCAGCCGAGTGTTAAGCAGCAGTGTCCACTTACCGTTGTTAGCTGAGCCTGGTGAAGGTTGAACTATGCTTGCTCCATCGACTGGGTAAAAAGCTTATTGGGGTACTTACAAAAACAGATCTAGAAACGTACATGCCAAAATATATTGATCAATTACTTGGAGCTACTCTCCTTACGTTCCGGGTTGGACCAACAGAAAACAACAACCAAGGCAGTAGTCTTAGCGGAGCGGGACGATGAGACACAGCTGCCCAGATGACTCTGTCGGTCTCAACGTTTAGTTTACGTAAGGCACCATCAAGTGTTTCATTCTAGGCGTATAGTAGCTCTACTCCTTTATGTTATGCGAGGCGTGCACTCCTTGGACGAGATAGTAGACTAAGGTTTATCGAAAGCGAGCTTTATCTCTGTTTATGTCTGGCTGCGCCACATCAGAAGGCCCTCGTAGAATTTTGCCTGATGAAGACCCATTGCTTTCGGCTCATGAAACAGTACTCTCGCTAATACAGGTAGTGTAAAGTATAGTAATCCTTCGAGAAACACTGCCAATTAGCAATACTTGGCTGTATACGAGTATAGTAGTTTTCACCCCTGTTTCAATTGGGTAATAGGGAGCTGTTACAGGGTTGCTACATCTAAGGATATTAAGGATAACGCTTATTTAGCGGGGTTTCGGAACTGGGCAAAGATTGATGGGCAGTTGATTGTGTAGAATAAAAGCTAATGTAAAGATTAAACAGGATGGAGATCCACATTCTATAGCATTAATAATAACAGAAATGTCTTAGAACTATGCAACATACACAAGTGTGGCTCTGCAGTGTCCTCAATGCTGTCGCCCAAGGATACGTCCATATACAAAGGCATTCAACTGCGTCGTCGGCGCAGAGCTAACAAGCATACAACACAAACACCAATACATAACCCCAAGATCGTCAGACCGTATTCTTTACACATATGGTCTGCAATCCAATTTAAAGCATGCCCGTCCCAACCATGCCATGACCTTCCTGCCTTATGTGATACCACTGATCGAATATAGTTCTGATCCATTACAGCTAGTGACCTTGTCTGTTCAGCCGCTAAGGACGTATGGACGAAATAGCGTGCAACAGCGGTGATCATCAAAGGTCCTGTAGACCAGAAAATGCGAAGATAAGGCAGAATTATAAGCTTCGACCTCGCTCCGCCGCGACGCACAGCTTCCTCGAGTACCTCTTCTAGGAATGCTGATCCCTTCTCCGCCATAAAGAAATGGTTGCTTAACCCGTCATTCTCTCCTGTCGGGGGGAATAACGCTTGCATACCGAGACTCTGCAGGCACTCAATTCCATTTCCCAAAGCACTACTTTTCGTAACCGGAAAGACATCGAGATCAGCGTACATCCCTCCTTCAGCATGTATTATCACAAGTCTTGCTATATCTGCTCGCTGGACGTCGTGGGAGTATCCGTAGTAGGTATCGAGCAGCCAAGGGTAACTGTCCTGGATAAGAACGCGAATATCTTCGTCGGTCCAGAGTTTGACTGTGTAGTTGAGAGGTTCATAGAAGAACTTCCATGACGTATGTGAGGCTTCGATGGGGTATGTGTTCACGTCGGATGTTTTCCATGTCTGGTGGATGAGATTCGGGATGTTTGGGCTCGGTTGTGTTGAAAGTCTGCGAGTATTTTCTCGAGCTGGTAGGCGGCATGTTGAAATGATATGGAATGTTCGTTGATAGTGGTTATGAAAGGAAAGATCGACAATGAAACTGAGTTGGTGAAGTATAGAGAACAAAGCAAGGGTCAGTCCCAACAGAATGACTGCTCTTATAAGATTTCGACAACGCGGTTTTGCCATCGTAGGAAGTACCAGGAAAAGAAACAAAAAGAATTCAAGAAGAGCAGAGGCGGTAGGAGCTGAGATGGCAGCGGTTGTTTACAATGTTGGATAAGCTGTTCTGTCCGGTAGAAAAGATTTGCCAAACTAAAGGTTACAAAGGAAGGTATAAACGAAGGTCTTGACAGATGGGAACGATACGATAGAGGACTAGCTATTTATCACGCGTCTGGGGACGATCAAGGCCACAGCCTCGTCACAAGATAATATCTTCATAATATTCATAATAGACAGTGAGTTTATGACTACGATATTGAAGATCTTTCGGGGGGAGGCTGAGTCGGAATGTCAAAGTATACGAGATGGGGCAAGAGTACACCATACGACCCGCCGGTTCAGTTCCGGCTGGACCATTCTCTTCGTTACAAGGCGATAGCATTGTAGCAAGTGCCGTACCATCCAATACCCCAAATACGAGGTAACTTGACGAATCACACCTAGTGGTCATGTCTCTTGGGAGTGCAGACCTTGATAAGAGTGTGGGCTGATGGTGCATTAAACAAGTTTATGTATCCACGAGCCATAAAATGTAGGCGCACCGTCACGCCGGCCTTGAGCATCCTTGGTCGAACTAATTCTGTGAGAACAAAATGTAGGCTTTATGGCCTCACCATAACAGAGTCATTACCAACTAATATCCACAACAAGACCACGGCACATCCATCAACATGGACCCGCTGGGTTAGCAGAAGACATCATGAATAGCGTTAAAAACTTTTCCCAGTCCTACCACCAGGTCCACTTTGTTGTTTCATTCGTTACACAGCCTCCGCAGCAAATATCCAACGCCCACACCGTTGGCTGTGACATATAAGAAAAGCTTTCATTCGACGAAAAACGTTTGGGTTTCATTTAACCCCAATAGCATTAGCGTTTGGTATGTGTATCCCCGGCTCTTCTGCGCCTTTAAAGCTTAGCGTAGATGATGGATCCGATGAAGCTATTCTTAACCGATGGAGCAAGGGCACTTTAGTTGCTACATCCAATCTGTCTGTCTGAAGGTATTCTATACTCAAGTCTCAATTCTTCATAGGTGATTTGCCTTCAGAATCACTGTGAAGATCCATAGGCCGCCAACAGCGCATAGTGAAGTCGGAGGTAATGTGATATAGAGTGATCGCATCCAAACATTGATTAGGGGCACATCTACAGACCCATTTCGCTATAGATTGTCCTTCGTGAGGTTATCATCGTAGCGAAGGAAACCTGGAACAATCCCGCCCTGGCTCATTCCGGGGCCTTATCATTGGACTACAAGTCCATAAGAGACAGGTACAACATTGAAGCTCTCCAAGGTCGTGCCGACCGTGGTCACTGCGCCAATCCTCTTCCCACTATAGATTTTTATCCATGCGTGGCGGAGCTGCGCGAATACGACATCAGAGGAGCCTATGAGAGCTCAAGCTATACGCGGCTTCTTTCAGAAACTCGGGTTCCCTCCTTCATCTGCTCCGCCCGTCATTCTTCTTGGCTGTCTGCCTCTTTGAGTATTCCGACAAAATTTCTGGCCTTGAGCCTTGGTTGTCAGTTTAATAACTCTTTCAGCATGGCACATCAGCTTCGGATCCAGCTTCATGACATCACAATATCAGAGCCCACTTGGCATGCACGTAAGTCCTACTGCTGTCGCCGATAGCTTGGTCATATACACATTCTGCTCTTCCTTCGGGCCATGATTAACAAAGGGACTTGCTCCTACGTCTTCCAAACCTCAGCGGGCAGCGTTGCGCACTGCTTCATCCATGCCTACTATTCCACTTGTCTCAAAGACGCTTGTTGCGATAGGTGCTTGTCTTGTGCTGCTGGCCCCGTCTACTTTGTCACCTGTGTCTGTATCTGCCGCTGCCTCCTTAACTGAATCATCCCGATACTCCACCGTCATATGTCTATGTCACGGTGGCAGGACATACGACTGAATCATTTACATCTGCACTACTCTGCCATCATGGGCTATTGCTGAAGCTTTCAACAGCGATCGATATCTCCGTTTCTCTCCCAGTCTGCGTGTCGCGTTGATCGATGGCTAAAATACCAACTTCAACTTCCGCCACTGCCATTCATACCGTAGTCCCTTTTCGGGGCAACCCATATCACTGAGATCAGTCTGACTATTGATGTTATTGTCTATACCGTCGGCAAGTTCAACCGTCAGCCCAAATTCCACAGTCAAACTAACCTTTAAGTAACCATAGGAATCGAGAGACGACCAGAATACAACCCGAGAATCGACATGGATACTACAAGACTTCCCATGAAGCCAAAGTCTCGACTAGGCAGCGAGCTGGCTGAGCTGGTCGAATCTAACCTGGTGTGTGCTTCCATCCATACATGGAGGAGACTTTCGTCCAAGGTCTCGCGCCCCATGTGCCGCCCAGTATCCACTCCACGTCCTTTGTCGACGAGGCTCTTACTATCATGACCATGGGCTTCAATATCCTGCATTTTGATCTCCTAGATCCTCCCAACACTGAATTGTTTCCCCGGGTTATCTCTGATCTGCAATACATGTACACTCATCGTTAACAAGTTCGACTATTATAACTATCTTCTTCAAGACACAATCACTGAGACGGGTCGCATGGGTGCCAACCTGACCATGCACCCTATGTGATAGAATGCCATAGTCGAGGGGGTACCTAACGGCTATACAAGCGATATGACAATGCTTTCCGCCGTCGACGGTGTCCAGTGGTCCATGTTCTCGCGCCCTTTCCATTACCGTACCGCTGCCCATGCCGCTCGGCAGCGGCTGTGCTGTCCGACGTCGGATCACATCTCATCTCTTCATGCGCTGCACGCGCATTGCCGAACCAAGGCCTTGCGTCCGAATGTCAATATGGACCCGTGGTGTTCGAATGCTTTCCTCGACGGCAACATCATCGAAGAGAATTCGCGGTTGCGTGGCCAGGTCATCAAGATCTAAAACAAAATACCACAAAGCAACGTTTACGTCGCGATATTCAATGCCGAGTACGAGACCAAGGTTGCTAAGGCTCTTATTGAGAGCCTCTATTACAATATTATTATCTGCTATTTTTGAGTTTTTTAAAAGTATAAGTC
>JABCJV010000687.1:0-19752 GCA_013184325.1 Fusarium luffae | reverse complement strand
AAAAAAAAAAAAAAGACACAGAGCCACTGCACTGTTCTTTCACTGCGCTGCGAAGCCATCTGGGACCTGACCTCCCTAGCACTGGCCACTCACACAAGCCCAACTGCCCTTTTCCCCCTCTTGGCAACTACCTTGCACCTTTTTGAGGCTACCGCAAAGCACAAAAAGCACCTTCCGCGCCCCGATCACGATAAGAGCTCCTTCCCGTTCTTGTTGTTCTCGAACCTGGCGATCACCACCAAAAAAGCTTACTGCACCTGCACTTGCACTGCACATACTATTGACTTTTTATAATCAATAATAAGTCTCGCGATCACAGATTAACTCTGCATCGCGTTGCACTAACTTTTTTTTTATTACTTCTTTGATTGTTCTTTTTATTGATCATTTTTCTTTCTTCCTTTTGCTCTGCTCTACGCATTATACATTGTACACTACAATCTGCGCGCAAGGCCTATTACAACAAAAGCTCTCCAGTTATTGTTGTCAGCGTCATTGCTTCGGCTTTTGCTCTTTGACCTACCTGGCTCTTACCTTACCTCCGGGTTACGACATCGATTGGTACTTGCTGCTGTCACCTCCGCTTGCGCCTGCCTGCCTTCTGCCGCTAGGCCACCAAAACCCCAAAGCTGAGCGGCGCATAAAAAGATCGCGACTCCCCGCCTTTATTCCAACTACGCAACTGCGCGACGCGCCTCCATTCCAGCATCCCCACCCCAACCCTCTCCATCGCGCATCAAAATCACGTCGCTTACCTCTCGATAATTTGCGACTTACCTAGTCCCATAAACGCATCGTTATTTCATGTCGCGTTGGGTCAACTAAGCTAGACTTACATTGACGCGCATTTATCGCGATCAGCCATTATGGCTTCGCCCACCCCCGATGCTCCCGCTGCCGATCCCATATCGCGCGATGCCACAGCAGAGAAGGAACAGAAGTCCGAAGTTAATGGGTAAGTCGCCCCTCAGTCTGTCTGCTGCGTGCCAAATGTGACTGTACTGTCGCGATGCATGCGCTGTCTCCTTTCTCAGCATTCGCTGACTTTCTTGTTACCAGACATGCGACTCCTGAAAAGTCAAATGACGCGCCTGAATCCACATCAGTAAACGACAACGACAAGCCAGAAGAACCTCCAGTCGAGAACGGCGTAGACAAGGATGTTGAGATGGCAGAGAATGAGGATGAGAAGAAGACATCCCCATCGCCACTCAAAGACGAGGCTGTAGATATCAAGGATAAGTCGGACAGTGGCGACCAAGTGAAAGAATCAAACGATTCGAAGCCCGCGGAAGATGAAGCAAAGGCTGCATCAGAGGATGTCGACATGGCAGATGCTGCCCCTGCCGACAAACCTCAAGATGATAAGCCTGCGCAAGATGCGCCCGCTGAAGAACCTGCCACTGAAGATTCTAAAGATGTCGATATGACAGAGAAGCCCTCCGATGCGCCGGAAAAGGGTGACGCTGCTGAAGAGAAGGCGGCCACGTCAACTGATGCTGCACCTCCTAAGGAAGACACCGACGAGCAGCCTACTAGCCTGTCTCAACTTGCGATCGATACCAAGGATATTGATGCCCCCAAACCCTCCACCGAAGTAGCCATGCAAGATGCGCCTGCAGTCGACGCCTCGGCCAGCTCTAAAGTAGCGCGCGAGCGTGAGGACGATATTGACGATGAGCCTGCGCCCAAACGAGCCAAGACGGAGCCCAAATCAGAAGAGCCTGTCGACGCTGGAGTTCCCGCTCCGATCACAGATAGTGTTCCCGGCGAGGATGCTCCCGAGAAAGAGATGTCACGTTTCTCCGGTCTTGACAAATGGAGTGACGACGGTTACAAGGAGCAGAAGCTTACCAACCATCAACGCCGCGAGTTCAGGAAGGTGCTTGGTCGCGTCAAGAAGACCAAGTCGGGTGGTCACTTCAAAGACTCTGTCCCAAAGTTGTGGCCAGGGCTTGCTGAAAGCTATCTGGCCAAGATCGACAAGCCCATGGACCTATCTGAGATCGACCGAACTCTGCGCGATTCCAAATACAGCACCATCGGTGACTTCCAAAGCGACCTGGCTCTTATGTACGACAACACCCGTACCTTCAATGGCACTTTGCATGAGGTGACGACTGCTGCGTTCAATGCCATCCGAGATATCTGGGAGAACATCATTCTGATCCCCCAGGAAGAGGCAGTCAAGCCCAAGTCTGCGCCTAAGCCCAAGCCTCCTCGTGAGTCGCGTATCAGCTCCCTGGGCGACTCCGTTGCCCGCAAGCCATCTGTTGGACCAGGCACGAGCCCTGCTGCTGAGAGCGTATCCTCAAAGCCGCGACATGGATCTCAAGAGGCTGCTGCTGCAGCTTCTGAATTGCGCCGTGCTTCAAATGCGACTGAAGGTGATCGTCCCAAGCGAACTGTCCGTGCTCCCAAGTCGAAGGACATCGACTACACAACCAAGCCTTCGCGCAAGAAGCTCAAGCCCGAGTTACAATTCGCCGAAGAGACGCTGGGTGAACTGATGCACCCCAAGAACACAGCCCTCAATTCCTGGTTCATGGACCCAGTTGATGCTGAAGGGTTGAACATCCCCCACTACTACTCTATCATCAAGAGACCGATGGACCTCAACAAGATTGCTCGTATGTTGAAGAATGGCGAGATTACCAGCTTCAAGGACTTCGATAAGAACGTGCGGTTGATCTTCACCAATTGCTATACCTTCAACGGCACTGTTGACCAAGGCAACTCTGTGTCATACGTGGCCTCCCAATTGGAGAGCTACTACAGCAATCTGATGAAGGACAAAGACGCTTGGCTATCTAGGTATGCCAAGGCGAATGCTCCTGCCGCCACTAATGGCAGTGATGAGGAAGATGAAGATGAGGAGGCTGAGGGTGAGGAAGCAGATGGCCCCCCTGGTGTTGACCCTACCAAGGAAGTGCGTGACCTGGAGGCCAAGCTGCGAGAAGAGAGTGGCAAGCTCACTGATCTTTACGCTGCTGAAGTTCCCAACGAGAGCATGATTGAGACCCAGCAGCTTATCGTTGGTGTGGTGCAAAAGAACCTGCTGAAGGCGAAACAGGCTCTTAGCCAGCACCGCACAAAGAACCCAGACAAGCCTGCCAAGAAGGCCAGCAAGCCTAGCAAGCCCAAGCCCAGTGGATCTGCCCCCCGTAAGCCTAGTGGAACCGTGCCTCATCCTAAGAAACCCAGCGGTCCCAAGAAGGCTGCTTCCAAGAAGACCCTCACTGCCGCAGATAAGGATTCGATAGCTTCGGCCATCAACGATCTTGAAGGTGCACAGCTTGACCGTGCCATCGACATTATCAAGCGAGACACCGGCCAAAATGCAAGCACCACCTCTCTTGTCGAATATCGAGTAATGCTAACATGTTTGTAGGAGAACACTGACGGAGAACTTGAGCTAGATATTGACCAACTAAGTCATGAGGCATTGCTCAAGCTTTGGGAGCTCTGTAAGAAGGTTCTTCCAGGGTTCGGTAAGGACTCGAATGTTCCATCTTCTCCAGAAGTATCCCGAGCCGCGCCACCTAAACACTCGAAGACTTCGTCAACATCGGCGAAGCCTAAGAAGAACAAACCCATGAGTGCCCGCGAGCAGGAGGAGCGCATCGCACAGCTTCGTGGTCTTCGCGATCTATACAGACCTGGTCAAGAGCCCGGAGACGCCCAGCCTGTGCTGCAAGCTCCTACACCTACCGCCGAGTCTAGTGATGAATCTGACTCGGAGGAGGAGTAAAAATAACGTCGAATTGACAGACGGATTGAATGAGTTGTATGACTTCCTTTTTGGAAGCTTGGTTGCCAAGTCGACCGACGAGCATGAGGCACCATTATACCCAGCCGCATGGCTACACCAGGTGTTATGCTTGCTCAAAGGAGTGGCGTGATGTGCTCGGCAATATACTCGAGCATGCCGCCTCAGACGAGGTTGTCATAAACCAAGCCTGATGAGATCGGTAATGAAGACGTCGTGATATCTCCCGAGCAGTTTTGGTTTCGGGAACCAACCAGTAGCGGCGTACATGCGAGAGGATGCAGTGCTAGGAGGGCCCCAAGGTGGTAAGGGGTTGACGAGAATAATCTTTGGGAGATACCCGAGAAGCGAACGGAGGCGATAGCATATACGGATATGGATACTTGATAGGTGATATCCAGCAAAGTGAGGTTGGATGGCAGTGGGCATCCAAGTACCGGTTATCAGTCCAGCGTTGAATGCAGAAAATAAATCAACTTCGATATTCCCACTTGGGCGTTGATTGAATGCGACGTGATGTAGTGATGTAAATGTATCGTGCCAAACGACAAGGTCTTGCAGTCAGTCTTTGTAGCTGCTGTTGCTTGTTTGTGATCCATGATTTGGGCATGGTTGTGGGCTGACTGAGCGCAAAGTAAACAGCACGTCTAAGTCGTCTCCGTGTCTTGGTAAGCCTTGGCTTTGTGGTGCTGTATGGACGTGGTGCGTCGTGCTGAGAATTGTTCACGCCCATGATGCAGATGGGAAGGGTGCGATGGCGATCTGGACACAACTGCAAACGTTGAAGGCCGTCCAGTGGTGTCAATGACTGAAGTGGTTGGGAACTGGTTGAGTCGGGGAAGCATTGACGGGAAGCGTCAAGTAAACTTAGTCTTTGAGCCTTGAAGCATGGAGTATGCCTCGAACTTTGAGTTGGGCGGGCGCAGGACATCGGTGTGGCTGTGAAGGAAAGACCTGAGGCACCAAGTGCATCGATGCTTCAGAGAAATAAGAAATTACGAGACGACTCGTACGGAAGTGTGCGAAGGTGTGCGAGGGTGTAAGGGGAGGTAAACAAGAAGAGATGAAACAGTGAGTGATTCAGAGCGTGATTGTTGTGGGAAGGGAGAAGATAGAAAGCTTAGTGATGGATGAGCTGAACGCTCTGTGATAAGGCCACAGCAGAGATGACATAGCAGAGTGGCAAATGAAGGGCAAAATAGTCCATTTTGGCCAACAAAGTGAAGATATCTCAGAAACGACACTTGGTGAGGTTGTTATTGGAAGAATGGTTGAGTGAATCAGACGTATTAACGAGTCGGTTGTTTTGACTGGAGGCCATATGATCCGTCAAGGCGGGGTTGCCAGAGGTCAGCAGACAAAGAGAAGTAATACATACCGAGTAATATCACATAATTCCCTATACAGAAGCAGGGATAGAGAGAATACAAGTGATATCAGCGATTTGAAGCCGCAATAATAAATGTCGTGGCTGATATCTTGTTGTTGAGTAGATGGATGGACGTATCTAATTTTTTTCATTGCGGGTTTGTTTGACAGAGACTGAAATTTGGGGGAAGTAGTGGACTTTTTTGGTGGGCTGAGTAGTGGTAGGGATGGTGGTCGTTTATTGGGAAGGGACCTCGCCTCACCTCAGAGACAGAGGCAGTTTTTACACTGTAGACGGGCCTGGACGGCTATCGGGACAGTTCAGTTACCCTGGATAAGACACAAAATAACCAGTGACTGATTGGCTTAGAGGGGTATTTACTCGTTTATTGAATTGGTGATGAAAGATTTAGGTATTGGTCAAGAATTGACAGGACTTTTAAATTTTGTAAAAGATTAAATGGTGGTTAAGACTAGACGCATTTATACGACACCAGTCGAAAGGAAACGCACACAATGACTTTGCTAGAAGACAGAACACTTTGAGCGCTTGCGACAAGATAGACTTGGTGTATATTGAAACAGATGCATGTAATTAAATTCTTTGGCCATGCCAACATGGGAGTTCTCTGTATAGCCTCACATCTGAACTGTCTATGTCACGCCAGCGACTACACATCCGACTCCATAGGCACAGGAATCTCTCTTCTCAACCTCCTCTTAATCTCCTCAAAATCCTCTTCATTCTCCTCCGTTACAAATCCCCTTCTAACAAGAAAGTCGATCATAACAGGACAGACATTCGGCTTAAATTCCCCCTTCAACATCCTCTCAACAACCTCCCCGCACTCCATAAGCACGAACTCCTCTACCTCATCGTCTCCCGGTCGGGGAATCACATCAGCCGGCATCTCCAGGTCGAACACGTAGATGATGTCCGAATGGAAGAGCTTCGACTTGGCGTTGATGTTGGCCAGCGTAATAGCACCTGCGGGCTCGAGAGCGTCTGAGATCAGATCAGGAGGAAGACATGCTTCTTCGGTCGACTCGGCTTCTATACAAGCCAATGGTGTATCACTTGCTTTAATACCACCTGCGACGGTGCTGTCAAGAAGACCTGGGTAACTAAAAAGATGTCGACTTCTTCGCGCAACCCAGATCTTGATCCCTCCATGTTCGTCACGAACATAGCCCGTTAGGTGCGCACCGCGAGTAGCAATGCCGAACAATGGCGCAGCAAATCTCTCAACTTGAACAAAACTCCTCGCACCAACTATACGAAAGTACTCGCTATGTTCCTTGTGAAGAATTGGAAACAGATCTTGATCAATGGCTTTATCAACAGCCTTTTGGAATGATGTGTTGGCGTGTTCTGTGAGGGATTGGGGAGAGGGTGGTTCCGTGAGGGTCACTTGGCGAGTTTCGTGGTTGATGGTGAAGGTGGTGGGCCATGGCATGGAGGATACCGTGTCTGGGTGGATGAAGCCATGAGGGCGAGGGTCCGGGGCAAGATAGAGACGATAGTAGGGGGAGAAGTTTGTTTCAAAGTCCAAGGGGACACTGGAACTGTTAGTTACGGCATAGCCATTTGTATGGAGAGACTTACTTGTCAATGTCGGTGATAAGATCGAGTAGTTTGCGGGGTGATGAAGTTGAGGCTGCCATGGTAGCGGAATGAAGCCTGATGAGAGGTGGTTCCTCAAAGCTTTGATACTAAGTGAGTCAGTTGCTTGTTCTTGAAGGGAACTTGATCTATTGAGTTGAAAGTGGTGAGTAAGTTGATGTCGAGTTGGTGGGTGGAGATGAAGCCAAATCTGACTGTGGAAATATGCAGCCAATATGAATGGCGAGTACCACGTTCTACATCCACTAAGACAAGCACGTTTGATCTTGCACACAAAGACTCTGAGCAATGATAGGCATGTCATTAAAAGTGCACATGTAGCAATTACTGACACTTTGATTTGGTCATTGACTTAATTCTGACTACCTACATCGATGATTCTCTAAAGTGGTTATCTTTACTAACTTGAGATCATACCTGGCAGTGACAGTGATGTATATATCCTTGCTAGGCCATCTAAGGGGATCTACTCTATGACTTTGACTCTTTTAGTCTATATCCCTTTGGTCAGTTTATTCCTCATCCTCATCCTCATCCTCTCCAAACAACTCCTCCATATTCATAGCCTCAAGCGTATTCTCAAGAACCTTCCTACATCTCGCTCTATAATCCAGCACCAACTGCTGGTTCCTCGTCAAATCTCCTCCACTCACAACCTCAACATCAGTCTCAAGCAACCTCTCAAGCTCCTGCATAACCTTGTGCTGGATAATAGCAGCCGTCTGCTGCATAAACATCCGTCCATCCTCGGTAACCTGCCCACTGAAGAACTTCTCTTGTTGCTCCTGCTCTGTGCCCTCGCATATAAATTGGTGGCGTTGTTCGGGTGGTGCGAGAGTGCAGAAGATGTCCCATACCATGTCGTGCTGAACATGCTGGAAAGCTCCGAGTACATCAACAGAGTCACCCAGTTGCACGGTTTGCTTAGATCGTGCGAGGAGGGAGCTGTTGTGGCGGATGGGACGGAGGGAGATGTAGTACTCTTCTGTAGCTTCACCCTGAGCGGGCTGGCGCTTTCGTACGTGGACATAGTCGTTATGCAACTCGTCCGTCTCGGGGAGCATAAAGCCGTATCCGAGGAGTAACTCGGCGTTTGTCTTCATGCTGTAGTTGTTGAAGATCTGCTCTCCCGCTTGATACGCCTTTCCAACCTTAAGACTGCAATCATTACTCTTCTCATCGCGCTCCCATCTCACTTCAGTCATCATATCGTGGTTACCCACATCAAAAAGCGGCATGAGAACAGAAAAGTCATCCAGCTTGACTCCTTCGGGCAGTCGCTGTTGGTCTTCTGGTCCAAGAACAAGGCTTGGTCGGAAACTTCTGCTAGAGAAGATACTGTAGGCCCACTGATATAAAGGCAGAGTGAAATGCTTAAGCAGTTCAGGTTCCCAGTCATCTCGTGATAGGAGATCAAAGGCCGCTCTGAACTCGCGCTTCACGTTGGCCATGATGCTGGTGACTCCCACCTCGATATTCGTTCCCTCAAACAACTCTGCATCCTCATCTGGCCAAAACGGGGGAAGAGACCAAGAGTCAACGTCATTTGGCTGCGGTAGTGCCTGGATATATGGCGCCCAGAAAGACTCTCCCTTGAGAAGGAAATGCTTGATCAAAACAAAACGTCCAATGACATGCGGAGGAGTCTGCGCCAGAAACTTGGTAGTAAACGGCTTTGGATCGTCACGGCCAGGAAGAGTGTTGAGATATGACAGCGTGAGAGAAGGAGGAATGCTGACGATTGTATCAAATGGCAAGGTAGAGGCTGTTGCGCAGAATGAAAGGCCTGTTTCTGGGAGATGGGAGACCTGAACTGAGGGGTTTATCGTGGCCCCGTTTGAAGTCGCCCATTGAACGAGTTGTTCTGAAGAAGACATTGCGAACGTATGTATTTGTTTTCTTTTCATATGAGAGAAGGTGAAAGGAAAGAGTGAGAATTGTGTATATAATAAACTTGGTTTGATGTTTGTGCCCCACCTTGAAAAGTGGAAGAACAAACCAACTTCAAGTGACGTCTGTTCAAATCATCTGAATGGTCAGTCAAAAGAATATCACCATACCTACTATTAATGTTGATAGAGAGTCCTAGTACTTCACAGATGATACATGTACAATACTGAGTTCTATGATAAATGTTGTATTTTTGATACGAGGCATCACATGTCCAGCATGTATATACTCACCTTGACTTACCTTGACTTATATCACAGAAATACCCTACCACTTACTTACCTTACCAACTCCTAGATCTAAAATTCCTCACGACAGGATAAGCATCCTCTCCCTGGCCAATCCACTTGATAAGGCTCTTCCCCATATTCACATCCCTCACCTCGTCCATCTCCATCAACTCATCCGCAACGAATCCATAAAACAGACTCATATGCTCCTCACCCTTTCCCAAACTATCAACAGTTAGTCTCAGCTGCGAATTCAGAAGGATGATACTAGTAATCTTCATATGTCTCTGATGTGCCTCACCTGAAATCTTCTCCCTCAAAACTCTGCGCCATTGAAGCACAGCCTGGCGCGCCTTGTCCCGAATGATGGGCCACTCCGTATTGACGTCGTCAAGAGGGTTATTGGGCCATTGGATCCAGGGCACCACGAGGGCGATCATCATGTTGTCGTTGGCATTGTTCAAGCCGCGATGCCAGCAGATGTAGTTGGGGGTGCTGGAACGGGGCGGTTGGAAGGTGAAACTCTCATAGGAGCTTGAGTTGGAGGTTGTCAATGTCATTTTGAACGGCCTTGATGCAAACCGGTTGCAATATAGTATCATTGTTTCGAGCGAGTTTGAAACGACAGTTGATGAGCACATACCGTGAGGTTTGGGAGCAGCATACTTTATATATACGACGAAAGAAAGTTGTCCGAGGGACGAATACTCGCTACGAAGCGTGTTCTTCTTCCAAGTGGCCGAACAAAGACAGTTTAACAAGTGCATCGTACTTTGCGGGCAATGCGCCTCTTTCTTTCTACGAATGCAGTCTTGTTTAGGAACAACAAAGGGTATGATCAACTCGAACAATATTATGTCCAAGTTGATAGGTTACGGACACGGGTCTAGTCACGATTAAGAACACTTCTGATCACCGAAAACAAGTGAGGACCAGCGGGTGCAATAAGGAGATACAGATGTTTACTCATGTCACCAGAAGATATCACCATCATCAAGCATAGCTAACCCAGTAAATGTATACCATTGTCTAACCCAAGTAACCAACCGTTATTTCCAAACATCCATCTCTTAATGAAACTCCGCCTCAACCCTTCCATATCTCACCCCATCAACCTTCAACTCAAAGCCCAATCCCGCACTCTCAACTCTCATCTCCAGTGTAAAGTCCAAGTTATCAAACTCAACGCCCCTCGTGGTCGTCAACCTCGTGAACAGACTCCTGGGGACAGCGTTGAGATCTGTCGTGAGAGTACACACGTGTTTTAGATCTCGCGTGTATGCTGCGGGTGCCTCGTCGGCGTCGCATGCTATCAGGTCGTCTGTGACAATGAGGGATTGACCAGGGCGGAAGTTACGTGTGTAATGGAATGCGATAGGGGCAAGTGGTGATAAAGCCTCGCCCTGAGATGTATTAGTGGGTGCCTACTGGACATAGGGAGAGACGTACCTTGGCGATGTGCCATTGCATTCGGTCAGAGACCATCCATCGCTCCCAGAGAGGAGACCAGTATCGCTCACTGACCGAATGCTTATCCTCGTCATACACAGTAGCATATGAAGTTCCGTAGTGCATTCTCGACTTACGAGAGATGACCATATTACCCTCCAATCCTCGCAGAACCGCACCACGCACAACTGCCGTCCAAGCATAAACAGGCTGCATCACTTCGATAGAGCCCGACTCTTGCGTAGAGTTGGCATTTGCATGTGTGGGACGTTCGCTGTAAGGCGGTGGAGCAGCGCTGGTAAAATGGGACTTCAGACGACGGTATAGATAATCGCTCTGACCGAATCCTCCTACCAGGACGATGCCAGAAACGACACCGCCCTTTGATCGAAGACCTGAGACCTGGCCTTGAACGAGATCGCAGACTTCTTTCACTACTGGCTCAAAGATATCCTTGACTTGTTCTGCTGTCATGACCAAGAAGCCCGAGTCCAGCCCAGCTTCTTCATCGTCAGGAAGACCAGGGAAACTAAAATTGTCAGTTTAATCCAGTCAGATACCGTTGTGAACTTACGGAACGTTGACTTCCTGGTGCTCATCCTCATTGAAGTTCCTCTTAACGAACTCTTCAAAGTATCGAAGACCCATTTGCCATGTCTTTCCCTTCTTGGCCTTCATCTCATCAAAGCGAGTCTGGCCAAGACGGCCTCTGACATGTTCCTCAAAACGGTAGTTCAAGAAAGCACTTCCACAAAGGCCTCCTGTTCCAACCGCAGATTCCTCGACTCTGAGTGGCTTAAGAGAGATGATTTTATATGCGATCAAACTGCTAACTGTTAGTGCCTGTGAATATCTCAAGGAAAGCAAACTTACTCAACTGTACCACCTCCAGCATCACAAACGATGAAGTTATCACCCACGTTCAGATGATTTGGCTGAATCGCCTTAAGCGTATACACAGCCGCAGCCTCGGGCTCACTGATCATCTGGATCTCAGATCTAGATCCCATGCCAGCCCTCTCAGCAGCTTGCAACGTCGTGTTCTTCGCCGCATCGCTCCAAACAGCTGGACATGTCAAGACAAACTCAACCTTTGTAGACGCCATGAATGACTCTCCATAACGACGTGTGAGCGTATCCATAGTATGCTTATATACCTGAGTCAGGTAATCGCTCACAGCGTCGACTACATTCTTATTGAACCGCTTAAGTTGAGCTGCTGTGTCAAGAGGGCTGACGTAAAAGGGCAGTTTTTGAGAACGGTCTAGGAAGAGCTTGATGCAGCGCAGACGAGACTCCTCAGGCTTGAACTGGAAACCCCATTTCACTGTTGGTTCGGTGCCTTGAGGTGCATTGGGTGGGAAGTCGTAGGCGATCTCAGTCGGGACTTTGTCTGAGGTGATACCATTGCCGCCTGGCCATGTCTTGATGATTTCTATATCATCAGGGGTGGAAGTGTAGACAGCAGCGACACTAGAGGTATTAGTCTCATATCATATGATATCCTCTCCAACATGAATACTCACCCTGAGAAGGTAGTACCGAAATCAACACCCACGATCAAGCGATCGTTTAGAGGCGCTTGCTCTCTGACCAACTCTCTCACAGGTCCATTGATGGCTTCGGTCGAACTTGGCGGAGTATAACTGTTGAAGTAATTATTTCGACTGTCGCGATTGCGCTGACTGCTTGTGCTAGGTCGCATTGGCAGATTGAGACTCATTTTGAGCTGATTGGTACAAATGATTGCTTCCTTGGCTCAATCTCAATTAAACGCTCATCCATCGGTCAAGCCGTTTATCATAAGTCCAACAACCGTTTTACCCCTCCCCCGCGTAAGATGATGTCTGACCGTTTGGTGGGATGATACCGTAGCAGTGGCGAGAGAATAAAGATGAAGCCCAGGAAATATGTCAATGTAACTTTTCAGAATATATCGTCGTAGTATTGTTTCTTCAAATCTCACTGCGCCTCACTGGGTCATCCAAGATGGAATCAATGGACTTGACTCGTCGCTGACTGTGAAACGTTTACCGTCCCGGTTTCTCAGTAAAAAGAACAAACTTTCAAGAATCGCAAACAATCCCGGAAAGAGACGAGAAGATTGTGTAACACGCTTTTAAAAAGAAGCTTCAGAAGATCGTCTCTCGTTTCGTAATGGCCACGGCTTTGTCGTCAGTTTCTTGGCTTGGCTTACCCAGTCCCCAGTCCAGCTGAGTGCTGCCTAAGGTAGTAGGCATAGTAAGCATCGTGATATTCCGTCGACCACGTGACGTGATAATCCTACCTAGATATTAACTGACCTTCATCTCATCTCAATTTATCTTTCCATGGATGTCAAGTCGATCAATTCATAATGGGCTGTAGTATTGATAACGATACATCACATATACATCAGTTACTTATGTCCCATTCACCAGAGCCACAACAATGCAATGACACCCTAACGGCCAAGCGCTTTGCTTATTCTTGTACATGGTTTGAATAATACTATGCAAATAATACTATGCATGCTCAATTCTCAATGCAACAACCAGGCATCTAGCCCAACCTCACTACGCAAGCCACCTCATCTCCCCCTCCCAGAGTCTAATCAATTCGGCTGCCTCCCCGCTTGTTACAAATGTTGCTTCACATTCTGACTTCATCCCCCACTCACAAAGGGAGGCAGAAACCTTCTTATGAGACTTTTATCATTCTTCACTCATCAAAGTCTGAACACATCAAGGCGCTTTTCGTAAAATGATCAATTGATATCACAAAAGGCAATGGATGGATGGATGTCACAAGGCATAGCAGCAGCATGATGAAACAGTAATTGTTTTGTTATTTTTTTTGTTGATTAACCCCATGATGCTCCATCATATCAAGGCATTCCTCCTTCTGTTGCCGGGGCGTGCGATAATTATATACAGTTCTCCCATCGTTAACTTTGCAACTGACGTTTGGCATCCTGGCCCGTGAAACTCCCTTATATTCGATTGGCAAATCCCAGTACATCGACAGAGAACAGCGGACCGTCAATACCCGTTGACTTTTTATACATCCTCCAAAAAGCAAACGATGGTTTCTGTCCATCTCCCAAGAAGCGTCCTGTTGACCCTTTTTCTGCCTTCACCAAGCAAAGACGCCGATATGACAAAGAGAAAATGGCCGGTCATATTCAGCACAAGATGCTTAGACTCCGTTTCCCCTTCTTATATATAGTGAGACAAAGGAAAGAAATTGATTGAGTGGTATGTGATATTGCTTCAAGCAGATTGCTGCGGCTGCGCTCGCCTGTGGTCTATAGGGGTATTTGATACACGAGGGATACGAAAAAAGAACAAGAGTAAACAGATGTGGAAAGGGAGAGATTGCGAAGAGGTAATAATAATAGTAATGTGCAGAAGGTGGCGTGAATATCCGACCGGGTATTTGTTGAAACGTTGAGCGTGCTGAAGAGAAAGGGGAATAAAGTATGTATAGTCAAGCCAATATGCCCAGAAATCAAACAAACCGCCCACGTTGCAACAATGTCAAAAAAGATCAAAAGGGTTATCCATCTTAACCCAACACCCAAACACCATGACTATGCGAATGATATCAAAATAACTTTTCCACGCCACTGGACGTAATCATAATGGGTTGTGTCCAGATTTTTAACCCTTAAAAGCGACTGCCGGCAGCCCAAATGCTGGCTGCTGCTGACGCTGCCCATTCACTCTCCTCGTACGGTGGCGTAGGCCATTTGTACTGGTCTGTCTTCTTGTTGAGGTCGAGAGGCTTGGGAGTAACAGCCTGGCCATCAGCAAACAATACTTGGTTGCCGTTGGCGGAAGGTGAGGGAGTGGGATATGGGTTCATCAACCCAATGTTGCTAGTTGATTGCCGTAGAGGCTTGTTCTGGTTCTGCTCCATTCGCTTCATGGCTCGTTGAGTTGTAGTCATGGCCTCGTCCAGAAGCTCATCTTCCTCGTCAGGGGCCTCGTATTGATGCACACCATGAGTGGCTTGGGCCCGTCGTGTACGACTGGAGATGGGACCACCCCTCGCAGCGCCGATCAGGTTGTCTACTGACCGGGCTTGGTGTTGAGGTAGCGAGTGATGTCGCTTGAGGGTGCTGGTAGGCGAGATTTGGTGAGTGGGCGGAACGGGAGGTCTCGAATCGAGGTTGTTCTGAACATCTCGGAGGGCCTTGTCAAGAGATTCGTAGACCTCGGACTTGGGAACGGGAGCCTGTTGTTGCGGTTGGTCAATAACCATGGACGACCGGTTGCTAGCCCAAGGGCCACATCCAACCTGGGCCTCCAGGTCGTCATCATAGGAGGGTGAGACGGGGGTCTGATGTCGTCCAGAGAACCGCCGCGCACGTTTTCGGAGATGTGAAAAGAAGCTCTCCTTCTGTCCAGACGGAGGGGAGGCGAGGCCAGAATTCCCATTGAGAGCGCGTTCGGCTTGTTGCCGATGCATTTCTGTGTAGTTGTTTGTGCTTGAAGCGACAGAGAGCTGTCGGCCAAGTTTCTTGGTCTTCCCCTGGCCATGTCCATTAGCGTAAGCGTCGTCGTAGGCGTTGTTGGCGCGGGCATTTACAGCATCAGGGATCGGCGAGATGGGTCGCGCGGTAGGCAGGATAGGCATAGGTGCCACATTTGAGGGGCCGTTTGTCCAAGTGGCTCTCTTTCCAGCAGCAGGGCGAGCCTTCGCGGTGACCGGTTCGGGAGCAGGACGAGGACCAGCGGGTTCCTTTGCTTGGGTCTGCATGGTGGCCAGGTCGGTGCTCTCAGAACGGCCGATGAGGGACTTGCGGAACCAGGATTGCTTGACGGAAGTCGGTGTGGTGGAAGCTTCCTTGCTGCTTCGGCTGAGATCGGATTGCTTGCGGCCGAGGATTCGAGAAGCGGAAGACTTGGGTCGAGTAGGGTCCACAGCATCGATGAAGTACTCGTGGGCAAGAGCTTGAGATGATGTTGGGCGGTTCTTGGGGTCCCACATCAAGCACCAAGTAACAAATTGAGCCAAAGATGAAGGCCACTGAGGTGTTTGCAAAATCGTGTCCATGGCATGGGGAGCCATCTTGGGGAACGAGAAACCCAGCTTGCCGGCGAGCCTGGTGCCATCGCGCCAATCGCCTCCGCCGACTCTGTTGCCCGACTTGTTGTACCAGTTACCTGGGCTGCCCATAATCTCACAAACTCGCCAAACTTGGTCAACCTCGTTTCCACCAGGGAATAGCGGCTTGAGCGTGGCAATTTCAACAGCCATAGCTCCAACGGCCCAAATATCGACAGGAGCCGAGTACTCGCCAGCTCGCAGAAGAACCTCTGGAGCACGGTACCATCTTGTAGATACGTAAGTGGTGTAAGGAAGCTTAGAGTGTGTCTCGCGGGCGAGACCAAAGTCGGCGATCTTAACGGTGTATGTGGGAGGTGTTGAAGGAGGAGTAACGAGAGCAGAGTATCGTCGGAATGTGTTGCCAGACTCGTTGTGGCCGGATGTTGTGACGAGGATGTTTTCGGGCTTGATGTCGCGGTGGAAGAAGTGGTGAGAGTGGATGTGTTCCAGACCCTGCATAATCTGGTAAAGGATGCTCTTGACGCTGCCGTTGTCAAGGCACTTGTGGTCGCGAGCCTTCATCAGTTGGTAGAGGTTGCCCTCCATGTACTCCATAGCGATATGAAGCTTCTTAGTGTAGGGATCCAGGAAGATGTCGAGAGCAGGAACAAGGTGAGGGTGGTGTGGTAGTGTGCGAAGGAAGACAACTTCACGAAGCTCCAAGCATGGTGTTAAAGACTCGAAGGTTTTCTTCATCGTCTTGATAGCAACCTAGAATGGGTTAGCTGTGACACGACAGGACGCACATCGTATCGACTTACCACTGTACCTCGGCGAGCAACGTTGGCACCCGCTGTCCGGACTCTACCCAGACAGACGCTGCCGAAGCTACCATCACCAATTTCCTTCAGTACTTCAAATCGGTCCTCCAGAGAAAGCTGTTGACCATTTGAACCCCGATGGGTCAAGTCGTTTTGAACAGTCATCATTTCGAATTATGATCGAGACAATCTATTGTCGAGATGCAGTGTGACACGCGTGGAGTCGGGGTCCTGGGGTGCTCTTGATGTTGACCGGCGGCGTAACGAATATACCTAAACCAGGCCAGAGACAATAAGCTCTATCAAAGAGCTAAAAATCGATTTATCGGAGCATTCAGTTCGGTGACGATGATTCTGAGAACGACGAACGAAGGACCTGAGGGCGTGTGCTGTGTAGAGCGTATAGTGCAATTGTATAGCGATAGACGGGTAGCTAGTTCCTCTGTTGTATGTATATTTAATGGGAGGAGGGGATGGATGGTGGCGAAGGTTTGGTTGATGTAAAGTAACGATGGACTGAATAGAACAATGGGAGGGTCGAGAAGGAGGGGATGTAAATGGGGAGAATTATTCAAGACGACGATGAGAATAAACGTCAATCAAGGAGATGAGATCGTCCCAGAGGGTCCAGGTTCCAGAAGAGCAAAAGGAGTGACTGAAGTGAGGGTGATTGCAGAAGTGGATAGGGTCGATATTAACGAAAAGGAGAGGGAAAGCTCTTGCCCAGGGTCAAGGGCCAGGGGGGAGTGGCTTGAACCTGCCGATCGGGGCAGGATCCTCAGGCCACTAGTCAGTAAGGTATCTCTCTCCAGAGAGGCCCCAGCGAACAGTTTCCCGCTCCAGCCTTAGTGCAATGTGATTAATGCGATGCGCTGGGCATTATATTGATTGAGCCGGTGATTTTCAGTCAAAGTCAACAAATGTTGTTATTGTTTCTATCTTGAAGCAAGTGAGGGGAAGATGATAAGAAATGCAGGTGAGCAAAGCGAGAAGTCCAAACAGTGAATGATTGGAGTGCTAAAAAGGACAGGGCGGAAGACCAGTAAATCCCCCAGAAGAACCCAAAAGAGAAGCCAAAATCCAGAAGCCAAAGAGCCTGTGCAGAGGCGTCAACGGGTGAGACGAGACGGGGTGTGCGCGGACGTGGGCGTGTGGTGGTATCCGTCAACAGCAGCCAGCTTTGGCTGGTGGAGTTCACTCTGCTCAGGTGCAGGGAAGCCGTGGAAGAAGAAGCAATGGAGACCTCGCCCAGGGTGCTGTGATGGGATGGGATGGGACAAGATGATGGGACGGGATAAGAACGTCGAGTCCAAGTACTTGCAAACCGTGGGCGGGACCTTGCAGAAACTTCCTGCACCCTAGCAATGTGGCTGGGAAGAAAGGTACTCATGGCGTCAGCGCGCGGTAGCTTTTTTCACTCAACATGTCACTCTACCACCGTGGGCTGCCCACTTCGAATGCCCTGGTCGAAGAAATGGAAAGCCCAGCACAGAACAGCACACAGCAACACCTTCGGTTCAGGCTCGAATTGCCAAGATGGGTGTACGTACCCGCCATCCGGTGGGCACTTTTCCCACCTGAGAGGCTTGGAGAGACGGAACCCGACCAGCACAACAGAGCTCAGTACAGTGGACAGTGGCCTACAGCAGCAGCACTTGCTAGACTCAATACCGACCTACTAGGGCGCTGGCAGAGTCTTCAGAAGACATGCTAACTCGAGCCTTATGAACTTAGTCCGAGTCACGGCAGTTAAGGTACTGGTACCTCGCTCAGAGTTGAATTCAGGCTTGAGGATCAGGTACAGAGTTCGCAACATTTCCCATACTGGCAAATAGCCCAGCATCCATTTCTCTGTCTACGCGAGAGGCAAAGAGAATTTTTCTCAAGAATTATACTATCAAATCGGCGCGAATCTGCGTCACGAAAGGAAATCCGATACTCTGGGTGGAATATCAAATGTCCCAGACAACCAAGGAATGAAGACCAGGATCCACGAGCAACAGCCAGAGATCCAAAGGGTGTGCAAGGTTTTGGGAATGGAGCAGTCGAAGCGTCTCTAGGGAGGGTCAGAGGGTCTCTTCCATGGTGTCGTGTGGCCCTCTCAACTCTGACGGGACTGGCTGTTCGCTGGTATGGGCTAGAGTGCCCGGCTTCCCAAGTGTTAGACGACGAATAGCAATGAGTCGTGATAGATCACGGGAGATTTAAACCTCCAACTTGAGCCCGTCGGCTATTGTGGATAAGGGTCAGTCTCCAGCAGTCCCAGATAAATGGAAATCACTTTCTCGCAACCTGGATGAATAGGATGACAGAACAATTGGGGACGAAACTCAAGAAACGACCTAGGGTCACCGCGGGAAAGCTCCCCTGGATCCCCTAGAAGCTTCCTAGGATTTTTTTTGGACCATCAATCCAGAGCAACCACCGGCGATGACGGTGTCACAAAAGTGACCGTCTACCTACTGGACTTTTTGGGACTTGCTAAGTTGCTAGCCATCGTTCCGTCTATGGTAGACACGGGGAGCAAAGAGATGAAGTTCCTAGTGCCCAACTTGGAAAACCAATCCCAATCTCGCGAGCACCAACAGGCCCGCCTCTCTTTTCCTATGTTTTAATAACGTCTTTTCGGGGATAGCTCTCCGCGTTGCAAATTGTCGCAATTTGGGCGCAAATCGGATACACTCAAAACGTTCTACCAGCCGTGGAGCATTTGATAGGCACGCAGGGTCTAGGAGATGAGCAATTCAATCTGTCTTGTCTCCCATGACCACCACTTCCATGCCTCTAGTGTTGGATCGCCAAAAGCGCTCGACAAATAATGATACTACGGCTGATAGATATTGGTATCACAATGCGGCGTTTATTGGCGATGCTTGTTGGAGAAGTTAGCTTTGATGAGCCAAGCAAATTGCTAAGATTGGACACCAACCCCCGCCAGACGCGTTCTGTACCTATCTTTTGGCAGACGCGTTCAGGCGCTCGCTCACTACCTACCTACACGCGCTGCCCTATCACCTCAGCCTCGGCCGGTTTTCGTGGCCTGGCGCCACAGACCTCGAGGTTCGATATTAAAAGATTGGCCTACTGTTACAACCGTCTATCTATTGATGCCCTGGAGCACAGCGAGCTCAGGTCGATTATCGAAGCGAAACGTCAAATCTTATCTTTGCTCATGTGGACTGAACAATCTTTGGTTCATTCGCGTGGCGCTCGTCAAATTCCATCTGCAAGAGCCTCCGAGTGTCCTGGTTGTGTCTCGGGGTCGCATGAATTGGCTTGTCAACCTGCCCCTCGTTCATCCCCCCAAACCTTACCTTGAGTGTTCTCTTCAGGGCCCTCGTGGGCTAATTGGTACGTGCGGAGGCCGTCTTCCAGCGGCCGGGGGCATTAATAAAACAGCCTGTCTAGCTTTGACGCTTTTCCTTCTGTCGGGACGTGCCCTTGGATTATGCTTCCAGGGGCCTTCGAATAGATTGAAAAGGGGGAAGGGGCGGGAGGGAATGGCAA
>JABCJV010000685.1:0-18948 GCA_013184325.1 Fusarium luffae | reverse complement strand
CCAGGGCTTCATTTTTCGTTGCAGATCGATCTTACGAGGTGACCATCAGCCACGAGACGACCCGACACGACACGAACCGGGCGAGCCTGAAAGGAAAGGGGGGGAATAAAAGAGGCAAACATAGTGCAAAAAAGGGGGGGGGGGCCATATAGGGAGGTAGGTAGAGAGGTAGGACTTTTGAGGCAGGGCGGATAATAATTGCCGCGTAGACTCTGTTTCTGACTGTGATGGTTGACTCCAATAAGGATCATGACGGGTGAAGACGATGGATGATGCAGTTGATGTGCCGGCCGAAAGAGGGAGAGGGACTTGTCATGATTCGACGACCCGACAAACTGACTGTATCGATGATAATTGCAACCGCTTTTAGGCGTTATTTTGACGGCAGCCACCAGACGGAAACAAAATACAGTGCAGTACGAATACATAATCAGGTACGGGATGTGGCAGCGATTCGGAAGTTCCAAATCCAACAACCCCATGTTGATCACATTTTGAGGAGAAGACGACAGACATTCAACCTCAGATTGGATAGAATTTGACATCCATTGATTTTAAGCGCTTTCTTGTTTGTCTGAACTGCAGTCTAGTGTTCCCCATCACTGTTGTACTGTACCTCAATTTGAACACCCATAACTTACTGACTGCACATTTGCCAACCCCCTTAGATCAAAGTAGCTGAAACTTCGAAACGGCCAAGCACTGTGGAAATACAGGGAGCGTGGGGTTGACGGTTGGCTCTCGCTGATCCTGCTCTGATCCCTGGAAGCTTTCAAAGCCAAGAAGGTGGTTAGTGGTGTCGATATTAATTCCAATCCTTCAGCGCTGCTACAGTACCGTGCAATAATACTGTCAACCCGAATTGATGTCACTGTCAAGTATCTTCAGGTACCTAACTCAGGGTCCAGAGCAGCTTACCATTATGAGGTAGCAGTTGGAGCTCTGCTCTGGAGCTGAAGCTTCAATCCCGCACTGCACTGCCTACCGGAATCGGATATTGGATATAACGTTAGGCGATTGGATCTTGGATCTTGGGGTTGGTTCGCCATAGCGGCAGCTTATTGCTAATGGATACTCTCGGTCTTTTACACCAAACGCCAATACCGAGTTTCCTTGTCTACCTTTGGCCGCCCCCCTTGCAACTGAACTGAACGACAACTCATCAGAGGAAGCAACCCTGAGGACGGTTGGCCAAAGCCACCCCAGGTCAAGAGCATTGGCCAATGTAGATATTCAATGCTATTTCTTACAGAAAATGCTTGACAACGGGTGGTACAGTACAGTGCGATACTGGTCTAGACTAGACTGCCGTATATATTACTGGTTCGTGCCGCGACTATTGATCAGATTTCAGGTGTGTTTTATGCTGGTTGTCAGAATTGAGGAGAGTAAATTCGAGATTCGAGACCAAATATGTGCATAGTGGCAGATCAAACATTTTGAATACGAGGAACCCCTAGCAACAACATGTTTAGAAGTGACAGGGTCCAAAGCCAAAGGGGCTGTACATGACATGCCGTAGCATTATTGATTCACAATTCTCAGACAGCTCAGCAGAGTCAGCCAGACAGCCCAGCTGGGCAATAAGTGGCATCATAGGGATGGCCTAGCCCCTGGAGTAAGACAGGCGGCTAACTCAGCTAGGCAGTTTTTCTGATGTTCGTTCTAGAAACTCTCTCACTGTTCTGTTCTGTTCTGTTTACTTACTGTACTTCACACAGCCGAACCTCTCTCTCAAACAGACTAGGATCCGAACCATAGATTGATTATCCGCTTTCGTGAGATGAGGTCTCCCTCAATTGATATTGTCTCCTTTCGGTCCCAGTCTTGGCCTTTTCAAAGGATTCTCCACTTTGTCATCAGTGTCAACTCATTCCGCAGAGAAGAGAAGGATGAAAGAGCCGCTTAGACCGACCCGCTAACTGCGAGATGACGGATATGATGGGATTGGATGCCTCGTTTCCGATGCCACGGATCCGTAATCATTATAGCGCGTACAGGTCCTAGGCAGACAGGGCATGGCTAATAAGCTGGAGTATCCGTACAGCCTACGTTGGTTAACAATAATAACAAGTGTTGCCTACGACGCGACACAGAGTGACGAGGCGCCGGCTGATGAGGATGAGCACGAGCATGAACCTGGCTGGGGGGATACAAGACATCCATGGTAAGAGGGTGAGGTGAATAATAGCCCGGGACGTTTATTGAATGGACACTGTTTTAGACACGGTATATCCGTTCAATGTCTTAACCGTCTGTCAATCCAATTCAATTCAGAGCACATTGAACATGTACAATTCAGGAGAAAAAATGCGGCAGTAAAAAGTGGCTGGCTCTCCCGTAGGTAGGTGCCTTGTAGTGCCTTTTTCCTAAGTGCAGTACAGTACGGTACCTCTCCTTAGGTCGGCCGTTCCATCTAAAACACTCAGCAGCCAACGTCATTGCGTATCCACTCACTCTCCATCCATCCTCATGGGTGCTCCGAGGCCCCGAAAACCCGACCCCGTTGATCCAGAAATGAGCCCGTTCAGACGGGAAAGAGACAGAATCAGAGACCACTTTCACTCTCGCTCTCACTAATTGTAGGAGCATACTGTCCAGGTACCTGGAGAGTACTCCCCTGGAATAGCCACCCAAGACTCAGATTTCCCAGGTCGTTTTCTTTTTTTATGGGGCGGGCAATTATGGGAGGGGCGTCTCTTTTTTTTTTTCTTCTGTAGATGCGAGAGAGGCAGTCTCCATCTCTCGGTTCTGCTGGGGGCCTTGTCCCGGTGCAGGGAAGACCCGTCCTAGATCTGACACGCAGCCACATTTAGAGAAGTTAGACTAGAGAGGTACGCAGGACGCTACGCTACTGTAGACTAAAATACTGTCACTGTCCAACTACTCTACTGTGCTTGACTTACTGTACCTTTTTAGTGGAAAAAAGGGCTTTGCCTGACTTTTTTTTCTTCTTCTTAGTAGACGGAACTCACCCTGTTGCCGATTGATCCTGATCAGGTCCCTTCTTTCCTTCCACTCTTTTTTGTCTTTGCCCACGGTTCCTTGTCTTGTCCTGCTTTGACATAAAGAATTGCCGACCCGCTGGTCCCCTTTTACAACACTTCTTGCAGGTTTCTTACTTCCATTCTCACCTTACACCAAAGAGACAAAAAAAAAAAGCTTTGAAGCTTTGTTGCTTGCTTGCATTAAGGAAGTTGGGACATTCGTTTGCCTCGCCTTATTTTGCAGTACTTACTGCTTTGTTTTACACTACACTACCTTGCCTTGCTTTCCTTTTCTGTTCAGTAGCCAAGTTACTGACTGGTCCGCTCGCTTTCTGACCCCTCCGCATTGCTCTGCCTTGCTGCGTTGCCCTGCCTTGCTTGCCACACGCACCCTCTTTTTGCTGCCATTCTTAGCTCACTTGCTGTACTTGCTGCATGTAACGCTGGCGTTTTTGGAGACGATCCCATCCCGTCAGGTTAACGACAGGCACAACCAGGACTGTTGCCCATCATGACGTCGAACAAGTCCTTCAGGGCTTCTTTAATGCCTTCAATGCTGCGCTCAAACACGGACCCTGATTCCTCTTCTCTTTCTTTTCGCAAGAGTGTGAGAAAGTCAAACACTGCAGACATCAACCAAATTCGAGGTACCAACTTTGGTTCGTCAAAGTCCACCACCAACCTGCCTCACCTCGGTCCCAGTGAGCCAGAAGAGCCTGTACCACAAAACAACCGTCCTCGTTCCGCCGAGCAAAAGACTCTTCGTAAACGCAACGACTCGGCTCCCAAGGTTTCTCTGCCAAAATCGCACTCAACCACAAACCTGGCTCCTTCAAAAAGTACAAATCGCATGTCGAGATTCTGGGGCAATCGCCTTTCGTCCTTCCTACCCTCACTCGTTGTGCCCTCAGAATCTGAAGAGTCCCCAACTCCAAAAGCTGTGCCAACACCACCAGCACCTGCGGCCCCCTCCGCTCCCGCTGCCGCAGCCGCTGACTCTCCTGCACCCACCAAGTCATCTTCTCCCACCGACACCTCGACCACTACTAATACCGCTGGAACCCCTCCTACGACCGTGGATGACAGCGCTTCGTCTACTACCCACAGTATCACCGAACCTACCATCCGGATGCAGAACGAATATCACGACGCCGTGCCATACCAGCATCACGGCCAGAGGCAACCTGGCCAGGCTGGTTCCCCGCCTAGTCCAGACTCGATTCCCACACGCGGCAGCGACAGTCTCGACGATCAGCTGAGCCCCAACCCCCAGATCATGGCTCCGATTCCTCCATCTCCAGAGGTCCAACGAGCGGCGATGAGTCCTCAAGAGCCCAACATGCCCCCTCCTCCAATTCCCACCTCTGCTTCAGATAACTTGCACAACGGAGGCGGAAAGCTGCGGAAAGAGAACCCCGCTGCTCGAACGAGAAGCGGTTCTTTAAACCATGCGCCAAGCAACTCATTTGGCGGCGGCGAGATCCAGGCCCTCAAGACTCGCCAAACTTCTCCAGCTCCTGACCGCGGACGCCGCGCATCATCAGTTCAGTCTCCCAACAACCGCAACAGCAACACCAAGAGCCGCATCGTTTCTACCCCTCTCGCCATCAGACCCGGCTCCTCTAAAGGCGAAGCCAGCCAGAGCCCGACCCGGGGACGCCTTCGAAGAAGTTGGTTGCCTGGTGGAAGATCCCGTTCCAACTCGATGGATGTTTCCAACGCAAACACCTCGACTGCCTGGGTTTTGTCCGACGATACACAAGCCGAGTACAATGCCTCGTTTCTCAAGAACGGAGAAAAGGTAAGTGATGTTACTTCCCCGTTAAAGCTTATTTCCAGAGTTAATCTTTGCGTTCAATTAGGTTCCGGAACTTTGGAACGAAAGCGGAGCCGTGCTTGTTTACTTGTACCCCAAGGGCAGCGGTCGCGGACCGTCATTCAAGGTCCAGGAGTTTACTATCAGCTCATCTTGGCTCTTCAACGAACTTATCCAGAGCGAACGCGAGACACCCACACGAAACAGAAACACGAGCTTCAGCGGTCGCCTCAGTTTGACAGCCGAAGATGCCTCCCGATACATCTCACCACCAAACTCTCCTCCCGTCATGGACGATGTATCGGACGATTGCCTCCACCTATACCTGCCTACCGGAGCCCCTGGACAAGAGATGGCTCCCGATATGGATCGTCTCATTGCTATTCGCAACGTGTTCGCTTTCTTGACTGGCCAACCTCTTGTCGCGACAAAGGCCCGACCTTCCAACTTCCACGCGTTCCTCGACATTGCTGCCCTCTTGGAGGAGTATGGCTTCACTAGCTACGATGGAACCACATTCGGAGACGCCGTTGACCTCAGTTTCGGTTTCTACATGGACCAGCACGCCCTTGCGGATTGCCGACACAGCCGAGAGAAGACACTTGAAGCAGTGATTCTAGGTGAGCGCATGCGATCGGCCGACCTCTACAACGAAGCTTTTGCCCACGCTGCTGGCAAGTACACAGCCATCATGGAGCTCAAGCTCCCTCTTTACGAGCAAATCTCACCCAAGACTCGCGTCAGCTTGGAACGTGCTCATCTCGATTTGCTCAACCGACAGCACAATGCTAACATGCATCTGGAGCAATTCGACTTCCCTGCTCTTTTCTCGGGTATTGCCAACTCTACTTCCATGACTGAGCTTAGAAGTGTGCGATTCAAGATCTGGAGACAGTCGTTCACCAAGATGCGAAGCTTTGCCCTGAGCTATTACAAGACTGCGTTCGGTAACTGGCCTCCTAAGGCTAGCAGCAAGAAGAACCCTTTCTCCGAGAGTGGTCTCAACCGACTCGTCCTCAAGGTGTTGTACTCTGACATGTGTGCTCTTTACGATCTCCTTGTTGATCGCAACAACCGAACCTCGAGAATCATGGACGAGGTTCCCGAACTCTCCAACGACCCCGACAAGATGATCATGTCTGCTCTCCGAAACATCATGTCCGAGTTTGATCGATCCAAGCCTCCCGTTCTTCCTCCTATTCCTTACGATTGCCCGCAATTGCCTACAGCGACATCGATCCTGGAAACTTACGATACACTCTCGCCGAAGAAGCAGGCCAAGTTCGACAAGAACATCAAGGAGCACGAGCTAATGCTCATGCTTAACAAGGCCTACAACTACGACACTAACTCTGCCAAGGTTCCCTTCCTGGACAAGTTCAAGGAGTTCGAGCTTCGCGAGGCCAGAGGCAAGACTCCCCAGGATTTTGCTGACCAGCGTATCGGTTATTGGCTGTTCCTCTATGTGGTGATTCAATCGCTTCCTGTCCTGGTCGTTGATGCTCCTGGCATGCAGTTCACCGAGGGTGTTGAGTACTTCCTTTGCGAGCCTCCCATGGGCAACCCCCCTTGGGTCCCCGATCAACAGGTCAAGAAGATGTGGTACGAAGTTGCTGGCGGCGGTGGCCTGGTCGAGCTTTCTCAAGATGCTGTTCTCTTCAGTGTCGAAGCTACTTACCACCGAAGTCACTGCTGGCTTGCCGCTACTCAGTGGGAGGGCGGTAACTCAGCCTCACATGAGCTCGAACAACCTCAGATGTCACCTCTGCAGCCTCCTCGATCCATGTTCTTGGATAACGAAGACTTTGTTCCTACTCCTCCACCATCATTTGGCAACGGTCTTAACACTCCTCCTTCTCCCATTGGCAGCCCCTCAGGCTCGCTTCGACCTCGAACACACTCTCCTGGCGGAAACCGAGCTAATCAAGCTTGGCGATCAAGTATCGCCTTGGGTCTGGAACCCGTCCCCCTTCAGCCCCCAAGCCCCTTCGGAGAGCGTAGCAGTTCTCTCGGAGGACGTCCTCCCAGTCTTATGATGGGCTCCCGAAACTCATCCATGGGCAACCTGGCTGCTCTTGGTGGCGGCCATCACCCCTATCCTCAAACCGAGTCACCGCCTCCTGAACCCACTGGCGCGACCTTTGATGATATTCTCAAGCAAGATCAGAAGAAGGAGAAGAAGAAGAGTCGATTCTTCTAAACCCTTGCTGTCACTTGCCAGATCTTCTCTTTCCGAAGTTGTCAGAAAAGTACCGGAGCTCCACCTTGTACAAGTCTTGCAGTATCAGGTGTTGGATTTCTTGCTCTCTGCGTGTATGCGCGTATGTCTTATTGCTGTTGACTTGTGTCAACCTAACGACCTGAATTGGGGAACAGCCCCTCAGCCAAAGTTTCATGATGAGCTACATCCATGTTGGATTGCATGGCAGGATATCTGCTTCATTTCCTTTTCTTTTTATTATCTTCTTTCTTACTTCAACCTCGTCATATACGCAACACCACATAATTCTGGAAAGGAGATCCTGGCGGACATTTATCTTTTATAACGACTTTTAGCATGAGAAAGAAAAACAAAAATCTACACAGATATGTAGTCGGGACGGAACCGGGTCATCATCATAACTCTTTTGTTTTAGACATGGTTGATAGAAACGATGTCAATAATTTGGCCGGACGAAAAAAAATGTTTAATTGGTTTTACTTTTTGCATACAAGGCGTATAGCAAGCTCTGTTCACATAATACAAGGGGATGTGGAACGGCATGAGGGCGTTTATTTGATATTGAATTGATATAACTCTTAATTGAGTTGCTTGGCTCGATTTATGTATCTTGTCTGTTGTGATGTCTGTTATGTGATGTCTGTTCAATCCGTTGTTTATTAAGTGTGCTGTCTGTTATCATCTCAGGAAGAAGGCTCCCATCTTCCAAGCAATCCAACATTCCACTCCTTAAAGATCCTTTCTTGAGCTGGCAGTAACTGACTGCTCGTCAACAAGCACTCCTCTGCAGCTTTGATGGCCGCTTCAGGTAGAGTGATCTCTTGGACGTCTGAAGTCATGGACGTAATCAGCTTATCGCCCTCTGAAGACCCAATATGCTTGTAGAGTATCTTCATAGCTGTCTTCGAGCCAGTGGTAGAAGACGCTGCGTAAACCACATTGGGATTTAACACCCAAAGATGGAGGTTCTGTTGTGGAACAGATGAGTCCGACTTTACAGATCCAAGAACATGTGGCGTGATGATGGACTTGGATGATCCTGACCTCGAGATTGTAGCCATGAGAGTCGCTGCAAGGCACTCTGGACTGCTTGGGCTCGGGTCTGGAGTATTAGTTTGGCAAGTAATTTGCCATTTAAACAGAGTGACAGACAATGCCGCAATGTTGTACAAGCCTACTTCTGTTGCGCACTTTCGACAGAATACGTGTAGGAACTTGTTGTTTTCGTCGTCTTCAAGAGCCAGCGAGGACATATCGAATCCAGCATCCATTGTTGTGGAGGAATACTACAGTGTGTAAGTAGACGGTCGACGAACAAAACAAATTCACGCTACTTGTTGAAGAATTTGCCTCTCGATAATCTCCAAACTCCCATGCCTGTGAGAGGTTAGATGAAAGAGGGAGGCTGCGTCTTCAGCATCACCCAGGACCCCATTCCAGGAGGAAGGTTTCCAAGAGGCTAGCTGCCCATTGGGGTGGGAACGACCGAAGCATTAATCTTGGGGAGTTGTATCGATGGCCTAATCACTGAAAGGTTTATACCGACAAGGACATCTTCTTTCTCCCCATGCGGAGATATGGCCGAGCGCAGTCAAGAACAAAATCAGTCGCGGTTGGATAGATACTTACTTTTAAGCCTCGGCAGTCACTTTCTGTAAAGAGAAATGAAGTCAAATCGACAAAGCCGACACCCTGCTGGGCTGATATAGCATGGTTGGCACCGTAGCCTTTGGTGGCCAGAGACTCAGAGTCTTGATGATCATGATCATGAGGTTTATGACAATGCCAAAATTCCATCATTTCGGCCCAGTTATCACTTGGCAGATCCTTCCATGTTGTGATGGCGCCCTCGGCAACAAATCCACTTCCGCAATTTCGACAGCCTACCGGCGAGCCCGTCTTCATGTCAACAGATGTCCACGGCAACGCCTGATTCTCTAGGGAGAAATGGGCAGGTTTCGCTTCTGCTGGTGAGACCGGCAGTCTCCATGATAGACTTGGACGGCCGGTCTGGGCTACCGGCAGATCTCCTGCGACAGAAGTTTGTGCTGGCAAGGTGATACTCTCTGTATGACCTTGATGCGTCACGTTGAGTTGACGACCCCCATTTGAAATATCGGCTTTTGTGGCAGTATCTGCTGGTGATGATAGGGATGCAACAACAGATATTTGCCTGATATTTGAGAGCAACTCTGCATATATTGTTGCCGGGGATTGAGAGCCCATATTCGTGAAGTAACTCGTATGAATAGAGTGAAGTGAAGTGGTTGAGTTTAATGAGAAGACGCGGCTCAACTTGAGATAATTGAATGGTCCGTGCACGCGTCTTGTCATTGGGGAAGGTGCAACTGTCGAGTCCCCCCAAAGGAAAAGAAGCCCCGCTATTCCATTTGTTAGTGTCCGCTGGAAGCCCCAACGGAAGGTACAATTTGATCTGATGGTTGAACGTCATTGCCCATTCTCTATTCTCTCCCCATTAACTTTATCAATCTCGTACCATCCCAGTATCAAAATGGCGGGCATTCTCTCTCAAGTCCCTGTAGTTAACAGACTACTGGGACTCTATTCCAGTCGTCAGGCGATCAACGTCCCTTCAGTTGAGATTCATCACATTGAGACAGACCCGGACAAGCGGGCAAGATGTCTCAAGCATCTAATCAAGGCGAACCATGCCAATTACTCCATCGTCTATCACAACCTTCAATACGATAACCACAACGCTCACATTCTCAGTTCGGCATACCTATTAGGAGCAAGTGTTTCTCAAATGAATGATATCTATGACAAGGAAATCAAAGAACTGGATGCATGGGTACCTTCGCCTGCTGAAGTTGGTGAAGATGACTGGCAGCAACTCCGAGGCGACAAGAGATACCAGCGTGCTTTTGTGGACTTTTTCGAAGACAAGTTTGTTATGCGATTCAAATATGATTGGCGTCAGGAGATGGAACACTATCTATTCACTGGCGATGAACCCTTGTTTCATGGCCTGATCGGTGGTCGTATGTATACTTTCATATGAAAGCGTGCTCAATTGCTAACTCTGACAGTCGGACACCCTCTTATTCACTTGGGCTACGCTTTCGAGATGGACTGTAAGGAACTTGCCATGGAAGCTTTGGGACTTGCCTGTGTCCAATACAACTTCTTCCACAAGTACCTCGACAACCAGGCATACACCAGACAAGCGTCTTTCACCTCGGCATCCCCACTGGAGCTTCTCACCAAATTGTCCAAGGATAGCCGGTTCGATTCAATCAACCCTGATTTGGATGACATGGAAGAACTCTTCAACAAGCATGAGGATATCATCCTGGAATACTGGAACGCCTGGGAGATTAATGATCCTTTGAAGCAGTTCGAGTTGTCACAAGAAGCTGCGGCTGCTCTGCTCGTTGCAACAGTCAAGCCAGGCACACATGCATTCAACTTCTTACTTGTGCACCTGCTAACAACTAGCCATGCCGTTCGAATTCTGCTGCCCTTCATTCCTGAGAAGTACCATGTTACTCTCGTCCGAGAATGGTGGCTGCTTGTCCTTGGTATCTTTATTGTGAAGGGTCGACCCCTTCCTGATCCAGACAATGTTGATAGCGATCTCAAACAGCGAGGCTGGAAGTATGTCGAGGACAAGGCTTTGAACTCTGACTGGGCTACTGATGCTCACTACGTCAAAGGTAAGTTTGTTGTTCCAATCTGAGTTCTTCATCTGACTTGTGACAGCTATCCGTGCCTTGAAGGAAGCATCCAGAACCTGGGGTGATGTTCATGACCGCTACCTTCTGTCCGCTCTCACGTTTGTGGACAATTTCCAAGGATGGACATTTTGAGATGAATTTTCCAGGGGCATAAGATACCAGGGACGAGATTGTATGAGAAACGAATCAAATTGTAGCTTTGCATGAGATCGATAGGACTGGCTACGCTGTAATATTATCAAGCCTCTGACGAGTTTATTGTCAGTTGGTTTCGACGAGAGTTGAAGAAGAAAATGAATAGCATAAATCGACCAATAACTCTTGAAGAGTACCCAAAAATCATCATGTTCTTTGTTAACCTTTTCATTCGATGTTGATGATTTGATCATACCTGCATACTACCTAGGTAGGTACCTACGTAGGCCGGGGTGCTTAAAGGTGGGTCTATGCGCCCCTGCCTGTAGAGTGGATTATTCAGTTCACGATAAGGCAGGCTCCAGAGCTATCAGTTTAACAACAACATCGCATCGTCATCGTCACTTCTACCAGAGCCTGCCAAATTTGACAATCCGACTTGTCCAACTCGATCGCAAAATCTCCCGTACCGTTATGATACCTACGCAAATACACCATTTGCGCTGATGGCTCCGCCCGCGAAGCGCCGCCGGCGCAATGTCGTTGAAGCTTCAGACGATGAAGACGAACAACCCCGTGCAAACACCCTGAACAAATTCCTGATCTCCTCACCGAGCTCTCCTACGAAAACTCGCGTCCCTACAGCTTCTACTAGCCCTACAAAACCTAAGATCCTTGCCAACAATTCAGCCAAGAATGGATCTCTTCGTCTACCCCGTCGAGCGCATCAGAGCCAGCGCACCAGCACGAGTCCGAGCACGAAACGAACGAAAGATGTTGGCAAAGCAGCCGATAAAGGAAAGACGGCAGATCTGAAGACGCTTTTCTCCAACCAGGCACAGAGGGCTGCGAAGACTGGGGCGAGCGATAGACGATCTGTTCCTCTCGATGATATTATCAGTGATCCTATTTCAGAAGACGACGACATTTCAGAGCAAAAAGCAAGTTCTTCGAGTCTGGTCGGCCAACACGCTAAGAAGAGGCTGCGAAATGATTCACAACCACCATTCCCAACTCCACCACTCAGCGCTAGCCAGAAGTTCATCAAACCTCCAAAACCAACACCACTTGCTACGGCCAACGACGATTCGCGACCATGGTCAGAACGATTTGGACCGCGGAACCTAGAAGAACTCGCCGTGCACAAGAAGAAAGTGTCCGATGTGAGAAGATGGTTAGAAGACGTGATAGGGGGACGTATGCGACAGCGTTTGCTCATCCTGAAAGGCGCAGCTGGGTCCGGAAAGACGACAACAATGCGACTTTTGGCAAATGACATGGGATCTGAGCTTCTTGAATGGCGAAATCCAACGGGAAGTTCTGGGCTGGGGTTTGTTTCCGCATCGGCGCAATTCGAAGAGTTTCTTGGTCGTGGTGGGAAATTTGGATCGCTGGACACAGATGATTCGGTACCAGTGCCCAGTCAAAGCAATTCTCAAACTGCCAGAAAGAACGATAAACGGATTATACTCATTGAAGAGTTTCCAAACACGTTTCAAAAGTCCTCGACGGCTTTGACATCGTTTCGCAACACCATTCTGCAGTATCTGGCCGCCAACACACCTTCTCTGTCCATGTTTGGAAAGCCTCCCCAGCAGGAACCTGTGACGCCGGTAGTCATGATTATTTCGGAGACACATCTTACCACAACATCAGCTTCGGCTGATAGTTTCACTGCTCATCGACTCCTTGGTCCTGAAATCTTGCAGCACCCAGGGGTGGGTATGATCGAGTTCAACGCCATCGCGCCCTCGCTACTTCTCAAAGCACTCGAATTGATCGTTCAAAAAGAAGCACGAAAGTCTGGCAGAAGAAAAACACCAGGTCCCCAGGTGCTGAAGCGCCTTGGTGAAATCGGAGACATCAGAAATGCTGCCTCATCGCTCGAGTTTCTCTGCTTGAAGGGTGATCAACAGGGCGACTGGGGCAACAAAGTTGCCTTCTCAAAACAGTCCAAAGGCGTAAAAGATTCCATCAAGCTTACACAGGGTGAAGAGGAGAGTCTCGAGTTGATATCGCAACGTGAGGCCAGCCTGGGTATTTTCCACGCTGTCGGAAAGGTGGTATACAACAAGAGAGACGAATTTGCTCCGCGCGATGACACTACAGAAAGACTACCGGGTTTTCTTTCGCAGCATTCACGGCCAAAACGGTCAGAAGTTAACGTGGATACTCTCATTGATGAGACTGGTACTGACACGCATACTTTTGTCTCGGCATTACATGAGAATTATGTTCTATCGTGCGAGAGTACAGATCCAATGGACTTATCGACACCAATGGACTACGTCAACGACTGTATCGAGTACCTTTCTCAAGCGGACCTCCTTTCGCCATCAAGGGATATCTTCTTCGGTGGCAGAAGTGGTTTCTCGGGTCCAGATTCTGGTAGCCATGTGCTGCGACAGGATGAAATAACATTTCAGGTCGCTGTCCGCGGCATGCTATTCTCTCTTCCTAATCCTGTTAAACGAAAGTCGTCTTCCATGTCTAAAGGTAGCGATGCTTTTAAAATGTTCTACCCAACTAGTCTAAAACTCTGGCGAGCGAAGGAAGAACTGGAGAGTTTCGTGGATATGTGGTCTACGAAGCTTCTCAAAGGCGACGACGGCGCTACGAAGAACCTCACGGATGGTGCTACAGCGTTTCGCCGCCCGCAACAAAGCTCGGGCGATATTTCATGGATGCAACGCAAGCAACAGAACCGACAGGCTGCTTTGAGTCAGCAAAAGCAAGAGGAGGATGAGCCCGATAATGCGCCCCTGCTCTCGCTCGGCAGCGCAGCTCGACGCGAAATGCTCCTCGAACGTCTACCATACATGGCTCACATCGCGCGTGCACGCAAGACTTCGACCTTCCGTCTGCGCGATCTCGAAAAGGTAGTCGCATTCAAGGGCATCAACGCACCAGACGAAGAGTCCGACGCGGATGACGACATGCCAGCCGGAGAGGAATGGGCGACAGACAAGCCCTCAGAAGAGATGAGTCCTCGAAAGAAGCGCGCGGGAGTAAAGGATGGCAATGTCACTGGGTTGCTTGCTCAGAAACTGGTGCTTAGCGATGATGATATCGAAGACTAATGAAGGGGGGTGAGAGTAATGAGGCCGGTGTGTATAGAAACGATGCGATTTGCGATTCATTTGATTTTGATTTGCGTTTTGGGTCGGAATGACAACCATGGAACGGAGCAAAGGGAATAGATAATTTTGGTCGGGCTCGCATTCTCACGTATGGATGCTTTTGAGTGAGATAGATACAAAATAAACAGGGACACGAAGACATGTTTCAAATATTTCAGAATCATCATCATTCACGTTGAAGTGAGCGTCTGGGCGCAACGTTAAAGTCTATCATATATACAACAACACAATCGTAAAGATTGCAATTTCTGGGAATCCCTCTTTTGCTTGCCAAGTTCCGCAAGCCATGTCTTTACTTTTCCGGTTCCATTTTCATAATCAACATTCAAAAACAAAATATCACATCAGGTATCGCTTAGTGGTGGAACAGACGAATGTTCTGCTCAACAAAGGTAATGCCCAGCTTCTCGGCGGTGTCGAAGACGGCGGCATCGTTCTGGCTGCCGCCGGGAGCAGCAACGTACTTGGCTCCTGATTGAGCAACGCGGAAGACATTGTCAATGAAGGGGAAGAAAGCGTCGCTGGAAACGCAGACGTCCTTGAGCTGCTTCATCCAAGCCTCACGCTCCTCGGCAGTGAAGGCAGCGGGGACCTCCTCGAAGACACCCTCGAAAGCCTCACGCTCAGGGCCGTCCTTAGGGAGCTGACCGCTGACCAGCAGGTCGATGGCGTTGCTCTTGTCGGGGCGCTTGGTGCCCTTCTTCCACTTGATGCCGAGAACGCGCTCGTGGAAGCGCATCCACCAGTTGTCGGCCTTGTCGCCGGCAAGTCGGGTGCAGTGAATTCGGGACTGCTGTCCAGCACCGAGACCAACAACCTGTCCGTTGTAGGCGTAGCAAACAGAGTTGCTCTGAGTGTACTTGAGAGTGATGGTAGCGATGGTAAGATCGCGGGCAGCGCTCTCAGGGAGAGAGGCAGTGTCCTTGGGGGTGATGATGGTGCTGAAGTGCTTGGGAGTGATCTCAACATCGTTGCGGTGCTGCTGGAGGTTGATACCGTAGACGGTACGGGTCTCGGTAGCAGGGGGGTTGTACTCGGGGTCGATCTGGAGGACGAGGTATCGGCCACCCTTCTTCTTCTTGAGGATCTCAAGAGCAGCATCCTCGTAACCAGGGGCAATGACACCGTCAGAGACCTCCTTGGAGATGATGCGAGCGGTAGGAACATCGACGACGTCGCTAAGTGCAATCATGTCACCGAAGCTGCTCATGCGATCGGCACCACGGGCACGAGCATAGGCCTGGGCAAGGCTAGACTCGTCAATGCCCTCAATGTCGTGGACAAAGTAGACCTTCTTCTCCTCCTCGGTGAGAGGGAGACCGATGGCAGCACCAGCAGGAGAGACGTGCTTGAAGCTAGCAGCGGCGGGCTTGCCGAGGGCCTTCTGGAGCTCCTTAACAAGGGGCCAGGCGTTCAAGGCATCGAGGAGGTTGATGTAACCGGGAGAACCGCAAAGGGTCTTGAAGGGGAGGTTGCCCTCGGAGACGTAGGCGGCAGCGGGCTTCTGGTGGGGGTTGGCGCCGTATCGGAGAGCGCTGTACTGGTCGCCGTTGCCAGCGTACTCCTTGCGGAAGAACTGGGAGATAGCGGCATCGTAATCGGCAGTGTGCTCGAAGGCCTTGAGGGCGTATCGGTTGCGGCTGCTCTCGGTGATCTCGCCCTTCTCGAGCTCCTTGAGGAAACCAGCGTAGTCGTTGGGGTCGCTGAGGATGGTAACTCGCTTGTGGTTCTTGGCGGCAGCACGGATAAGGGTAACACCACCGATGTCGATTTCCTCAACAGCCTCGGGGATGCTGACGTTGATCTTGGCGACAGTGTCCTTGAAGGGGTACAGGTTGCAGATGACGTAGTCAACCTTGTTGATGTTCTGATCGGCGAGGTCCTTCTCGTCAGAGGCGAGATCACGGGCCAAGATACCAGCGTGGACGGCAGGGTGCAGAGTCTTGACGCGACCAGCAAGCATCTCAGGGGCCTTGGTGATGGCAGAAACGTCCCTGTAAAGGCCAATTAGCTCTATTGTCGCATAAAACAAAGAATGGAGTTCACGTACTCAACAGGGAAGCCCGACTCTCGGATCATCTTGGAGGTACCTCCAGAGGCGAGAATGCGAACATTCTGCTGGACAAGACCCTTGGCCAGGTCCAAGAGACCAGTCTTGTCGTAGACGGAGACGATGGCGATCTTCTGCTGAGAGGACATGTTGGAAGCTAGAAGAGAGAAGCTTTTGGGGGAGGAAGAAGAGAAAAGACGAGGAACAAAAGAGGTCGAAGGAGAAAAAGAAAAAGAAAAAGAAGAAAGCAATTCGTGGCTCAATATGCCACGGTTCCTTACACTCGGATATTCGGTCGTCCAATCTAATCATCCTCCCGACCATCTTCAGACAACATTCGCACCTTCGCAGCATGCGCGGCCAGAGTATTGATATGGCTTCTGTAAAGGGGGTCGGCAGCTCTTTCGAGTTGTTCATGGATCTCTTTGACCATCTCATCCACTCCAACACATGACCCGCAGATATCCATAAACGCGGCGACATTGCTAACCTTCTGCTCCAATGCTGTGAGACTCATGTTCAAGCTTTTGCAATCTTGGTACCGACTTCCAGGAGCAAAGAGGTCCATGACGCCCTCCTCTTCAGCTTTGCTAAACATTTTGCCCAACATAAGACAAATTTCGGCACGACCGTGTCGGTTTCCGCACAGCTTCCCGCTCACTGAGCAGCTCAAGACTAGTTCGCTCAGACCCTGGCACTCATCCTAGAAAGTATCCAAGGCTAGCTGACGATGTTCTTCAATGCATGCTAGATAGAGTCAGTAAATTCGATGCTAGTAGGGTTGGTTGGACTTACTCATAACTGGCAGCTTCTTCAAAACGTCATTATCGGACAGACGCTGCTTATCGGGGCCAAAAACCAGCTGGGAATCTTCATCGGTGGAACAGTTGTGAGTTATGTACCCAAGGATCTCTCCAAAATCGGTCTGGAATCCAAACTCCCATGCAATAAAAGCCATCTTGAAGATGGAGGCTTTTTCAAGCGTCCGAGCTGATAGGTACCATCGTTCGGCGACAGGTCGTAGAACGCTCGTCATGCCATATTTTTTGGCCAGGGTGCACACATCGTAGAGTCGGTCAAGTATCAGTTGTGTGGGAACTTTCTCAAACCGGGTGTGGATGAGGTTGAGAACGATTGCAAAAGACTCTGGGTCATCTTTGGGAAAGCTGATTGTCCAGCGGTGTTCGGTGTCCTCTTTGGTACTCTGAGATATGACATCACGTAACTTGACGGATGCACGACCAAGAGCTCGTGAGTCTACCAGCATGGTACAGACATTCTCCTTACCGACTTCGAGGTACAGATCTCCTTCGCGGTCAAAGCGAATGACTTGTTTCTTCCGTTCTACATCGACGGGCCCATTAGTAGTTACTCCAGGAGATCCGGGTGCGGCGACACTGCTGTCTATTGCCAGACTGTCGGACATCAGAGAATCGCTGGTTTCGGATTCGGTGGTTGATGAGTCACTGCATGTAACTGGAGACTCGGTGAGGGAAATAGTGCGGTAGTTGGTAATTGTGTGGCGAGTGGAAGTAACCTCGGAAGTCTCATTTTTCTCTGTCTCGGGTTCTTCAAAGATCGTGTCAAGACGTTCGCGGCAACTTGGTGAACTTCGGTGATCTTCAATCTCGTAGTAAGGGGTGTAAAATGATCGTGCATCAGTGGTCTCGGGTTCAACCGTCACACAATGGTCATAGGGGACTTCCTCAGTCACAGACTGGGCTCGCTCGTGGTGGGTGGGGGAGTTTTCAATACTTGGTACCTCGCGTGTCGGAGTGCAAATGGCCTGGGGCTCGACGCCTTCAAAGTGGTTCAAAGATCCGTCGGTGGTGGGCTCTGACGGTTCGGAGTTGAAATCCGAAAGATCCTGGCTGGATACCTCAAAAGTAGGGGTGCCAACTGATTGCTGCTCTGGTGCTTGTTTTTGAACGAAAACGGGCGCATGAGGGTTGAGCTTGATGATAGATGAGACATCGTCGTTGGGGCTCTCGCTACTTGAGGATGTGTTAGATCGAACGATAACGAGAAGGTGAGGGATGGTACTTACTCCTTGGTCACACAATAATTTTCATCGTGAGAATTAGCCAGGGCATGGTCAATGATTGCAGATCCTGTGCTCTTCTTGCCCACAGTGGCATGGTCCCTTTTGACGACCTCGTATTGCATGCCGACATTAAGAGAAGGCTGGATATTTGTAATATCGCGAAATGGCTCTTTGGCAACGATGCCATCATTAGGGAGAGATGATACTCTACCAACTTCGAAGGTGTTTGGCTTCTCCAAATCGTTAGGAGGATTGCCGTTATAGAGGAAATCCAACATGGATTTTCGTGATGGGCATGAAGCTCTCATCTTTTCGAGACGCTTGAGATCCATTGCGGTGGTAACCAAGACCTCTTCAATGATGATAGATGAAATCTTGTTGGTAGATGAAAATGAATGATAGAGAGATTCTGAATAGAATAGTTCTTGATAGAATAGTTTTTTGTGGAAGAGTTCTTGATGTGAATTGCGGTTGCGGTTTGGGAAAAGGTTGAAGGAGGGAAGAAAGAACGAATGTTCGGGAAGAGAAGGAAGCAAGAGATAGAGAGTGGCAGGAGGGGACGAGTCTATGGCAGTGCCCGGGCGACCACACAATAAAATCGTTCCCCTCCGTGACAGCCGGCTACCAGTAGCAGGCAGGCAACATTCACTTCCATTTTCGCGAAATAGTGGGGTCGCGTCAATATATCTAGTGCTTTCTACGTAAGCAGCGTGTCATTTTAATTCTATTGTTGTTGTTTGCTATTATGTTCGGCGTAAACAATCGAACTGTTGTTTGTGTTCGCCATGCAAGGGCGTTCGTTGCTTCAAGGAACTCCGAATCCGCGTTCTGGATATCGCCGATACAAACTGTGGGGG
>JABCJV010000684.1:0-24431 GCA_013184325.1 Fusarium luffae | reverse complement strand
CGTAGGGGACTCTCATGATGACTGCGGTTCAATGACGTTATGGATGTTTGACTATTTCCTTATGGAGGGGGTTATCAGTTGTTATTAAAATAATAGCACTGCTTCGTTGCATTACAAGTCAAGGCCTGTAATCAGTCAATCATGGCTTGCTTGAACTAGACCATTGCCAACTCCGCACCTATCCCCGCAAATACGCCGCGGAGACTGACCGAACTAATCACATTCAATGTCTCCGCATCTTCAAACAGCATTAACGAGTGACAAGATACCCCCGCTTCTGATTTCATTCTTCTGCCTTCATCTCCGTGGTTCAAGCTTATCTCAAAACCCGCATTTACTGATGCCTCTGAAGCTATGGAGACCATTGGACAAGGGTCTGGGTCGCAGGGTCCTACGGGCGTAGGCCGCTCCAAAAAACAGCGCCTCTCGAGAAAAGCTCGAGGTTTGACATGTGCCAATTGTCGTGCCAAGAAGGTGACAACTATTCATTTACTCTATCAATTACTTTACTCAGAATGGGCTATCAGTTTATTTACTCCTGGCTGACTCTTTTTTCGGCATAGGTTCGGTGTGAAGGCAGTCAACCAACCTGCAAGACATGCGAAGTCTACCATGTTGAATGTCACTATGACAAACCCCCAGCGCTCTCTCAGGTCGTGGCCATGGCCAGAAGACTTCAAGAAGCGGAAGAGACCATCGAGCGTCTTCAGAGCGCCGATATACCTTCCAATTATCAACAGGACATAAGCGTCCCTGCTGCTGAAAGCGTCATTCTGGCTTCAACCTCCAGCCAAATACCACCGCCAGGAAACAGTGTGGAGCCAGCCGTATCAGATTCTTCACCGGCAACACACCAAAACTACTCCAGAGACCAGCAAGATGCTCCCCGATCGACAGCAGCCTTAGATAACATTCCTCAAGAACCGTTAGCTATTGATCTCAGCGTGGACGAACATGGCAAGATCTGCTACTACGGACCGACGTCTGCTGTTCATGAGCCTGTGGGATTGGCCTCGCCATCTACAAACTCATTAAGCCTTGGTGATAGCTCAAAGAGGACCGACGTGCGCGCCTATCTCTTGTCGCGAGCACGGGAATCTACCATCTGGGAGGAATTTGCTCTGGGGAATGCCGCCCTTCAGCTTGGACTGCCCCGTCAGGTAATGGCGAAACTGCTCCATCTACACTGGACATGGGTTGCTCCTATGTTCATGTGGGTATATAGACCAGCATTCATGCGTATGTATTGCCGGACAACTGACCGTTGACAAACGTAGCTAATCTTCAATTCCTCTAGAGGATATGACCACCGGCGGCCGTTATTACTCCGAACTACTTCTCCTCGTCTTGTGCGCTCATGCCTCCAAGTACCACGACAGCACCCATGCACAACTTCTATCCTCCCGTGTTCGACTCCTCCTTGGCGAAGAGATACAAAAGCCCAGCTCTATACCTACTATCCAAGCTCTCCTTCAACTGAGTGCCCGTGAACTGGCCCAAGGGGCTATATCTCAGGCTTGGTTGTATAGTGGTATGGCATTCAGGATGGCCGCCGATCTTGGCCTGCAGCATAATGGACCAGATATTGCTGATCTGAAAGGACTTGATCCAGTGGACCTGGAAATTCGCAAGAGGCTGTTCTGGAGTTGTTACTTTTGGGATAAGTGAGTTTACTTTATCTACGGAAAAAGACTTCCTTACTAACTATATACTTCACAGAGCTATCAGCCTCTATACAGGAAGGCTTCCTGCAGTGACAGAGTTACCGCAGGGCCCCATCGACTTCAGTAAGTGCCTCGTGTGTGACTATGCATCATATAATAATGTCTTCTTCCGTGGACGACACAGCAGAATCTGAAATCTGGTCACCCTACCATGAGGATACCTCACCATTGACTCGACTTGGTCCTGGTCAATACCCAGTTATGAAAAGTCATGCAGTCTCGTGCTTTGCGAATTCATGCAGGCTATCGGTTATAATAAACGATATCATCGTTCAACTATACTCAAAACGAAGTAGGGCCATTACTGAGTCGTCTTTAAACGATATCAAGGTTCGCCTGGATGCTTGGCGGGCTGAGTCGCCAGCTCATCTTCGATATGATCCTGATAACTTACCTTCAACTTGTCCACCCCCACACATAATCTCACAAAAGTACGTGGATAACACCATTACATTACGTGTTTCTTAGGTTGCGTTGCTGACGATTCTAACTAGTATACTCTACTATACTACTGTCATCCTAGCTCATCGTCCGTTCTGGTCTGCCCCGAGCTACTATCAAGTTTGCATGAAGGCAGCCCGAAACATGGAGAAACTCCTGCTGATGTTGGAATCAACCTTTGGGTTCGAAAACATCACCTATCTCATGGGCTACTGCATTTACACGGGTGCATCAGCTGTACTCGAAGACGCTAAGAACAACGACGGGGCAACACATCCCACCATGCAGACCTTTGCAAGAGCGCTCAACCGAGGCATGGCGAAATGTCCCCTTCTCGAGCGGAGTCTACACATCATCGTGAAAGGTCTGAAGCGAAGCCCCGTTCGGCGAACAACACTTGATCAATCGTTATCCGACAATGTAGTCTTGGCTACTATGAACAGCTACATCCCTGCGTTTCCATACCTGGACCCAGTGAGTCCGAATGATTTTGACATGGGCGCGTATATTAATAGTATGAGTATGGATGCAATGGCTTCATTGGACTGTTACCCTGAGCTACAGATTGACTTTGATGAGATCATGAGACAAGCACCAGAGTAGGCGCCGACTTGGCGGTTTTGTGGCGAGTGAGAATAAAAAGGTGGCCAAGCTCAGCAGAGATTTATGAACGGTGGATTAGGGGTTAAGCTACAGGAATCTTGAGAGTCTAGTCACGATATATAGTGGACTGGCCCAAATAACGACAATTGTGGAATCAAGTGCAAAGAAGTGTGGTTCAATTTCTACCCCTCTAATGTTGACATGGATATCAGTTCGAAACGCCCGTGTTTTCCGCAGCCAATGTGTCAGCCTTCAGAGCCGGTCTGTCCGCCTTACCAGCTGTTGTCTGCAGTAGTTTGTTAGTGCGAGTCAACACGGTTTTGTATTGCAGTGAAACTTACTCCTCCATCGACAGGCATGATAAGACCTGTGATCCAACCAGCTTCCTTACTAGCCAAAAACAAGATAGCTTGTATCGTTAGCGTCGCTGCGACAACAGAGATCCGCTGCTCTGACTTACCATAACCGACATCCCATCCAGTTCCCTCCTTCTTCATCAAGTTCTGGTTAATTCTGGCTTGTCTCATTTCATCTGTCATGCCACGCCCTCTTGTCATGGGTGTAAAGACCATGCCGGGAGCAACGCAATTGACGCGGATGTTCTCACGCCCATGGTGAGCAGCCATGGCACGTGTCATTTGAATGATGGCTCCCTTGGTGGTAGGATAGAGCAAGCTGGGGTTTCCGCCAAGTACTGCACCATCTCTCGTTAGCCTGATGGAGTTGAAATTTCGATCGGGTATGGTATCTTACATCCGCTCACGGAGGACATGTTAACAATAGATCCTCGACCCTGCTTTCTCATCTCGGGAATAGCGTGTCGACTCATCATCACCATGCTAGTGACATTGATGCGAAAATCTCTCTCCCAAGCATCCAGGTTGATCGTGGTAGCATCACCGATCGCGCCGCCCACGCCGACTAATGCCCAGTTAATCAAAGGATACCGCCATTACGAGGTATACCTTTACGTACCGATATTGATAAGAATGTGAAGAGCTCCCCACATTTCTACCGTTTTATCAACAGCATTCTTGCACGACTCCTCTTGTGTCACATCGGCTTGGATAACCTCTGAAATGCCACCTTCTTCGTCAATCATTCTCTTCGTCTCCTTGGCCCAGTCCACGTTAAAGTCAACCAAAGCGACCTTAGCACCGTGACGGGCAAGGAGGATGGCAGCCGCACGGCCATTGCCAATCTCGCCTATAATAGGTGTTAATGCGATGGAATTAAGAGACGTGGCGCTTGTGGGAACTTGCCATCCATACGGGAGCCAGCTCCTGTGACAATAGCCACATCGCCAGTAAAGTCGAACCCTCGTGGTGGTGTCATTATGAAAGTAGGTGATGCTTAAGAGTCAGATGAGTAGTGTTGTTATTGCTTCCGATATCCAGTATAAAATTAGTTATTCTTCGTTCAATAAATATCCCATTCTTGTCAACCAAATCACGTCTCATTTGTATCTGCTTCGGCCGATTACCAGGTCCCACAGTGGGATACCCCACTGCACCGGAGACACAGCGCGGGCAATCGCCGAACTCTCCAAGTGGGTGGCGTTGGTTTACCGAAGGATCAAGGGGTTCGGGTTCTCCGTCCGCTAGGGTCTGGTCAACCTATATTGTGTTCTGAACAGTACAGAGCAGGAGTTTCTTTATTGAACGTATTATTGGGATCTGTATACTACAGAGCTTACGCTTGGACAAGTCTTGAACTAGAACGTATTACTTAATTATCTCTAATAGTACATATGTCTTTAAATAATCATTCTCAACGAGCATGCCTTGGGGCTTTTCTGCTAATAAAACCTTGAGCCGACCGTATAGTTAGTTGCCCTGTATAGATAAATAGCAGTTTAATGGAAAATACATTTATTGCAGTTAAAGGTTAATATATTTATACGTAATCATAGACAAGAGGTTGTAATCTATAGTTAATAGGTTTATTTTCTTAGCAGTAATATTTATTGCAATAACCAGTAATCGAACCATGCTACAATGCTCGCCAGACTTTGTTCCTTAACCCAGCCTTCACCAGCATTAGCACAACTCATCCAAGGTCAACAGAGACAATCCCACTCACGTTGGTAGGGATCCTTCGGATCTCCTCTGAGAGCGAATCCGTGCTCAACACCAGAAAAGACCTGATAATGAAAGATCTTCTTCTTGTCTTGTAAAATGTCCAACGCTCGTCGTCGGGAAAGAACATCGAACGTATGATCAATTTCTGAACAGGAGAGAAACAAAGGCTCTGCAGAAGTACAGTCAGCGATACATCAGTTCTTTCACGTATCTGTTATCTTGCGCTTACTCTTGAGGTCGGTGAAATGATGTTCTTTGAGGAATGCCGGGTGTGCAAATGCTCCAACTGTCACAGTATCGCCCTTCAGTTCATTACAGACGTACGGCGCTCCAAAGCAGTAACCAACACAAGCAAACTTTGTTGTACTTGTGCTGTAGGCCTTCTTCACAGCGGCAACCCATTTGGGAACTGCCTCGTCTGCGAATGCTGTGTGCTTCCGCTTCCAGGCCTCATAATCGAAATCTGGATTTTGGGTATGGCGGTCTTTCCGGTGCTTCCAAACAGGGTCCTACATCAGACTGTCAATAGCGTATTCAACCACATAGCGCATAAGGGGTTATGACCGTACCCCACGAAAGTAGTCCAGACCAAGAACTAAGTACCCTGCATCGGCGAAGGCGTCCATGACCAGCAACCCATTGGGGAACATGCCCCATACGTCTGGAAAGTAGAGGAGTATATTTCCATTGTCTTTCTCAGGGTTGGGCTTTGAGATGTAGGTCTCAACGTCCGCGATGGTCTCCCAACTGCCTCTAGATTCGCCCTCATGGATCGTGCCTTTGAGACAACAGCTACCACTCGGTTGGGCTAGGTAGGTGTCGCTGCTAGATTGATTTGAAGATGATTGGCCCATGGTGTGGTAATGAAAAAATGAAAATAGAGAGCGAAAGTTGAGATACCAGTTGCTAACTGCTTTCAATAGTGTAGTTTCATTAGAGGTAGTGTATAATCATGAATGAGAGCCTGGGCCTCGTGACAGGCACCAGCATAGTTTTGAACGATCGGTTCCTAACCGTGGAGAGTCACCGCGGGGAACTTGATCGGCTCACGACTCGCCTTTATCCGCGCTATTAGCCACTCCTGATGTGGAGATGTACCAACCCCCGTGGGGTGAAGGTGGAGAAGTTATGGACTCGGGCTACCCCAGATCGTCTGAAAGACTTTTACTGTCTCCAACCATGCGTCTCTTAAATAATACCCCAACTTCCCGTTGTCCCGCTCATCCCCAGCTTTGCCAACTCATCTTCTCTTCTTTCCATCCCTTTACACCGCAAGAAAGTCAACAACAATGGCAGACTTGAACAAGTCCAACATCGAAACGCGTCCTAGTGTTGAGGCTCTTGAGAACTCAGAGCTCAAAGGCAGTCGGCTGGACATGAATGAGAACGAGCGCGAGAATGCTGTCGGTTATGACCAGTATCTCGAGGCTCGAGATATCGAATTTTCAGATGCCGAGGTTCGCCAAATACTCCCCTTCCATAGCCATGACGTTTACTGATACAACTCTAGGCTAAGAAACTCCGCTGGAAGCTCGACCTAATTATCCTCCCCATGTTCCTCGTCACGCAAGCCCTCCAATTTATGGACAAGACCTCGCTCAACTATGCCAATCTGTTCGGATACCAGGAGGCGCTGGGTCTGAAAGGAACCCAGTTCAATTATCTTTCAGCAAGTCAGTCTCCTTCAATACCCTCGCGAGTTGAATAGTGTTAATAGTGGTGCTTCAGTGGTATATGCCGGTTACTTCTTCGGACAATACCCATGTGGATGGTTGATTGGCCGCTTTCCAGCGCAGAAAGTCATGGCCATCAGCGTCTTCCTTTGGGGTCTCATGGTTGTAATCATGACGCAGAGCCGCGACTACTCGAGTGCTTTGGCCGTAAGATTCATTATGGGCATCTTCGAGGCCGCGGTGACACCCGGTTTGACCCTTATGACGGGCTTTTGGTACACTAGACGAGAGATCCCTCTTCGTCAGTGTATCTGGTACTCGTCACTCGGCTGGGGTGGTATCGTAAGTTGCATTCATGGTGCCCAGTAATACCAAAGGGGGACTCTGACACTCTGTTCCTTAGATCGGCTCATATATTTCCATGGGCGTTTCCAAACTTCCCGTCGACCTCAAGCCCGAGCGCTGGGAGCTCATCTTTTACATTGTACGTTGCACATCAGCCCGAAACTCAGCGATCAAACATTGACCGACGTATCGCACAGCTCGGCGGTGCCACCTGCCTCTGGGCTTTTGTCATCTGGTTCATCCTCCCTGATTCACCCTCAAATGCAAGATTTCTCAACCACCGCGAGCGCTTGATCGCTGTCAAACGAGTGGCAGGCAACGAGATAGGTATCAAGAACAAGGCCTTTGACAAAAGTCAGGTTGTCCTTGGCTTTACAGACCCCAAGACACTTTTGCTCTTCGTATCAGTATTCGCTGCGTATGTCCAAACCTTGTCATCACGATGATTGTTGCTTGACTAACCTGACATCTTTCATAGTGCCATCCCTAATGGTGTCGTCAACTCGTTCTCCACTGTCATCATCCGTGATATGGGCTTTAGTGCTACCAGGACCACTCAGCTCAAGTCTGTCGGTGACGCCGTCCAAATTATCGGCTTACTTATCGGCGGCAGCATCATTCTTACCGTTCCAAACTGTTAGTTGAACCCTCATCTAGTGCGAGGATCAATAGTTAACTGTTACATAGCTCGTCTTCTCACTGCAACCGTTGCCAACATGATCTGCACTATCTCTGCCGCATCTATGGCTTATCTTCCTAGAGATAATACGTGGGGTAGACTTGTCTGCTTTTGGCTCGTCAACACCCAATCGGTTGGTTTCACCGTGTCTCTGACTACCATTTCCTCCAACATGGCTGGTTACACTCATCGTTCACTCGCTAGCGCGCTTGTCTTGTAAGTGTGACGTCATCTAATTTACTGGACTTTCTAACATGATTTATCAGTACGGCTTACTGTTGGGGTAACTTTGCGGGTCCCTTTGTCGTCAAGAAGTCGGAAGCTCCTGACTTCCCCGGTGCCACTATTAGACTACTAGTAGGATACGCCATTAAGTTCTGCTGCTACCTTGGACTTCTGGGTAAGTTTGACGTGTGCCAAACCATCTCTATATTACTAATACCTTACCTACAGTCTACATGTTCCTTATCAACAAACACCGCAACAAGACATACGGTCCTGCTAACAAGGAGAGGAGTAACGAGGCTGGAATGAGAGACCAGACCGAATTCGAGAATAAGGACTTTAGATATGTTCTTTAAAATAAATAAATAGCTAGGGCAAAGGATCCTACTACTCGCCTGTAGCAGATAGCTTAATAGGATAATAAACTTACATTTGTTTAAACTATATATTCCATAGGATAATACTTGTTCTAATATAACTATATAGGGTTTAAAGATAATAAATTTATTAGAGCCTATACAGCGTATTTAAGAAAATAACAATATGCTTTATTATACTGTCTGCTAATAGGATTATCTTACTTCTATAGTATATAATGTAATAGGTCTTAGGCATAGCTAGGTGGATTAAGAAGGTAGGGGTTAATTAGTTGCAAGACTAAAACTTGCAGGGTTTATTGAATGTGTGGGGATTCCTCTAGAAATACCCCTCGAAAGGGTATGGACACGTGGCCTAGGGTGTAGCCGTGCGGGGCCGGCTTTGACCCCAAGGTCGTGGGTTCGAACCCCGTCACAGCGCCGGACTGAGGCAAGGAGGCCTATGAGGTGACAAGTGCTCATCGTTATTGTCAGTCTCACACTTTCCGTCTTCGCAGCATACAGATCGTCGACCACTGCATTTCAGGTTCAAGGAATGCCTCCAGAGCTTAAAAACCATTTGTCGCAAAAAGGAAATGGAGAGAAGTTGGACAGATATGTTTGAGCCAGGCCGGATGAGCGTTCGGAAACCTGGGTTCAAGGACACCGCACGAGCTTTTCGATCGCCGCACCGATTCGCCTCATTCTTCCTACCAGGCCGCTTCTTCACGTCTAGCGCTTTGCAAGCTTGAAAAAAAAAAACAAAAAAAAAACAAAAATACCGGAGTCGAGTTGTCAAAAATTCTCTGCCTCGTTTCACCGATGGCGAACAATGCTCGCGACCAAGTCGGCGCTGATGTATCATTCCTTTTCCAGGCTCACAGGACCCTCTGACAGTGATGACATTTCGGTTTGTGGTCGCTGCACAAAACAGGAATGTTTTCATAATGCTCTATGGACTCTCTATCTTGGACCGCCTTCCTGGGTAGAAAGGGGTCCCGTCTGGTTTTATTCACAGTGGATCAAGCCATGTTGAAACCCAATGTTGTCAACGACATGGAAGTGGTGACAGATCCAACCATGAACGAGGCCGTGTGAAAAGCGAACGTACAGCGACAAGGGGCATCTGGCACACCACGGACCATCTACATGACCCGAGGTCAGTCTCAAGGCTTAGCATCGTTGCTGACAATCAGCAGCACAACTTGATGTTGTTACCTCCCGACTGTCAAGTATACCGTCTTTAAGATACCCAGCTCTCATCACTTCAACTTTCAGGCCATGAATCAGTTGCGGAGATAACATTGAAATCGATAGATACAAGTTACATCAGCTGCTATTCAAGAGACAAACAGGCACCCCCCCTAACTGAAGAGGTAGCTGAATCTAGACCTAGCAGCCAATCCATCTTCTATGGAAAGTACGAAGATGTACTGATAAAACTTGCAAGACTGCACAAAATTCTCAGTCGACCCCGTACTGGGAAATGGATAAGGCCCGTACAACGCGAAAGTCTACCACCTTGATGTGGAGAACCGGGAATGGACGGGTTGCAAGTCAAGAAACTGCACAAGGACGGTGAAGTTGAACAGGCTGCAACCGTTCGCCAAAAGTGACCATTCCCTAATAAGGTTTGACACCGGGATGCTTGCCGAAAGTGCCGCAGCGACAGTTAGAATCTCTATTCACGGCGACAGGTTGGGATGGTAAAGAAAACCGTCGACACCTCACAATCTTGACCCCGCATTTCGTCCGATTATCCGCTGTTTAGCCGGACCAACAGTAACCTCCAAGAAGAAAAGCGAGGTCAACAATGGTGTGGTCGGCCTCCTGCAGAACAGCTCATCACTAACAAAAACTCAAAAAGAGGGGTTGGCCTTGTCCCAGTGAGGGCAGCGCTTCGTTTTTGCTGTTCCACCAGACACAACATTGAACAATTGAAACTTAATCTCTCCAACGCTAGGTCAATATCTCTTGACCTGTTCGAAAACCGACTCAGCGAGAAAAAAAAGACAAGAAGATGATTGAACACGCCTCAAACCCTGAGCAAGACTACACGCCGCAAGGCCTTTCAGAGATCCCACTCAGCAAGAAGCCATCAACCTGTGTCTTTGACCCCAACGGCGATACACGTATCGTTCTTCGCACAGGCATGGCGCAGCACTTCGAGTGGTCGGCAGATGAAATCTGGGTAATACCAGACCCGCCAGCCGACGATATAGAAATAGATTTGGGCAAAGTAACTTTCACAAACCTTGGGATTGAAGAGCCTCCTGTTCTGGATTATGAAGATGACGAGACAGATACTGGGCATAGAGAGGCTGGGACGAGCGCCGCTAGCATAGACCTGTTGACAAAGGACTCGCAGGATCAAGAGATATATGCACCTACACCTGAGAAAATCGAGGTGTGCATGCTAGTCTCGGGAAAGCACTTGGAACTAGCTTCTCCAATCTTTAAAACAATGGTCACTGGTCCCTTTTCAGAGGGACATAAGGATTCATCAGGCATCCGAAATATCACAGCGAGCGACTGGATTCCCGATGCCTTCAAAGTTATCTTTACTATTATTCATGGATACCATCGAGATGTACCAAGATTAGTTAGCCTTGACATGCTTGTCCAAGTGGCTATGATTGTGGACTACTACCAATGTCTTGAGAGCGTCGAGGTATACACGGATATGTGGCTTGAAGGGTTGAGGTCAGACTTCCCGACGGTCTATGGACGAGACTGCATACTTTTCCTTTTCACATCTTGGGCTTTGTCTAAGCAAGATATCTTTCGAGACATGACCCGGCTGGCCTTGAGACACAGTCAGAAATTAATCGAAGTTCACGATTTCCCAATCCCAGCTGATGTTCTTGGTAAGTCTGAGGATCAGATTCAAAGGTACGCATATGCTGACACAGGTCACAGAGGAGATCAACGTAGCACGTCAAAGCTGTCTGGCTGAAACCTTTTCAGCGATGTACGAGCTCCTTGATCGTCTGCAAGAAGGAAACGACTGCTCTTTCGAGTGCTCATCTATACTTCTCGGTGTCCTGACAAAAGAACTGAAAAGTCGTGGAATTCTTCATCCGCGAATTGACCCGCCCTTTGAGTATCTCAGTATTGAAGGGTTCAAAGAGATGATAGATGGATTCAAGAGGCCTCAGTGGTACGGTACTCATCGCTCTAGACATAGCTGTTGTATCCAGGACAAGTTGTCTGACGGGTTGGAAAGGATGGAAAATAACTTGCCTGCCTTCTCTCTGAAGGACTTTCAGGCCATCAAGCGACATGCTCGCGTCTAGAAAAGGTCACAGATCCTGCACTTGGACAGGGAGTATCCTTTTTAGGTGGAACAAATTAGCGACTCGGGGTATTCTTACCAAGGGTATTTGCAAAATAGGGTGACGCTGTGGTCTGACCATAGTGAACATTCCATGCCGTACTTAGTTTTTTACAAATGGTTGAAGATGTCTTCAGAAATTCAGCGAAGATGATGTATTTGGGCCCGCCTTGAGAAAGGTCGGGTCACGTCTGCAAGGCTATGACCAGACTCTATGACGATGTTGTTTTCAAAGACGCTGAAACGCGCCGAAAGTTCGAGGCAGAGGCCTTCAAGGCAGACAGGGGCACTGGGGTTGAATCTACGTCGTTTGATTGGATATGATTTAGCCATCTGTTCTAGCGTCAATTTGACACGTATGGCTTTATGCATCACTTGAGCGGTTGACTTCGAATGAAACTGCATGGGTACTGGTACCGGAGTGGCGCGACTCCGCGGACATCCATTCTAGCACCTGATAGTCGTTTGCACGGTCGCTTTGTTACAACATTAACCTTTAGCTGGGCCGAGCTCCCATAGGTTTTGACGGATGTAAAGCCATACCAGAGTTGCAAAAGATTTCGCCCACTGGATTGTGTCTTTTACAACTCGTTTACCATAAACGTCATGATTCTGGAGTAGTGGGGTTTTATGATGGAGATTGTTAAGACCATCGCAGTTGTTTCTGTGCTCAGGTATCAACGCCGATCAGATTGTCCCGACATGGGGAGCATAGACGACGTCACGAATATACCGCTTGGCTGAATTCTTCTGTGATAGTTCCCGGTCTAGAAAAGGAAATGTTCTATATCAACACGTGGGTCTTTGTGAGTTTGGAGCTGACTCATACGACACTGGTAGGCGAAGCCGAGCATAGCTTATCCGGCTACACTCTCTCGACCCTGTGTGAAAATCGCATTTGAAGCGGACTTAAGCCATTTACTACGACTTTAATGATTGTGTAAACGCATTGCGAAGTCCCTTGTGACGAGGTGTGTTACCAATAAGTCCTGAGTTGTGAAAGCGCGCGTACGGAAATGATAGGGGCGATAAACAGTTTAGCTCCAAGGTCCTGCGCGACACTCGCAAGAGGTCTGGGAATCTCCTCAGGGCGTACCTCCAGTATATGAGCAAACAACTGCTGTCGCGAAACGCGAGCCCGACCTTGTGTTCTCGAGCAAGCGTGCACACGAGATGTGATCAAGGGAGGTGACGTTTGACTATGAGACGGATGACCCTAGGTAACCGTCAACGCCGCGCGAGAGAGAGGAATCGACGTTGATTGTTGACCGTTAAACAAGCATTAACGGAAAGACATCGTGCAAAAGCCACACAGACAGAAACGACGTCACAGACGTGTTGGACACCCCAAAAACCTTCCGGGCCCATATTCGCTTAGCGAGCCAATGCCTGTTACTCACAATAACTGAGGACTGGAAAGGTCTAGCTCGTGACCAAGACCGCATGCAACTGAATCTGACAGATTCGGAGTGAGGGCGAGTACCATGCGATGTCCGATGTGATCAAAAGCGGAAATTCGCGGGAGCCCCTGGTGTTGCGGCTGTTGCGATCTTGGTCTTGGGCTTACCCAGTATCTGAAACAGCGAGGTGGTCGTCTATGCGAGCAAGGAGCGATTCAGCATGAAATCGCACAAGTTGGTATTCATCCTGAAAGTCCCCCCTTCAACTACAGCCCGTGGGAATGTACGTCCACTTGAGTCAAGATCACCAGGAGCAGTTTTGATTAGGCCGAGGGCCTGGCTACATTCAAAGTCTTGAGTGATCTCGCCAGCGAGTTTGGGCCGCAGAACTTCAGTACCTCTGCGTTTGACAGCACGGGCGTCAACACAGACAAGCAGCCCAGTTTGATCTTGGCAACGATGACGATCGGGATAAACGAGCGTACAATAACTGACCGGGATAGCTACACGCTGATCGTCACGGTGAGGTTTCTGCTGCTACATTCATCTTTAGCCGGACCGAAATACTGTCCGGCTTTTTCACGTCGACCACCCCTCTGGGCTGGTCCCCTTGATCTACGATTCTAGGCTTATGCACATGTTGCTGAAACCTATGTGTTTAGATATTCCTGTCAGCGTCATTATCTGTACCACTGACGCGACTCTGGACATGTCGTTGTCGTAAGGAAGCTGTCGGATCCCTACATGGACTCGGATGTAACGACAAACATCATCCACGACCCCGCTCGAGATTTTGAAGCACAAAAGAATTGCATCCCTCTCCCCGCCATTTTCAATTAGTCTCTTAGTGGATCGAGGAACCAACTGAAGCAGATAAAAGACAGAAGCTTAGGCAGGTACTCTAGTAGTAGAGGAGCAGTGTCTGAGAGAGGTGGCTCTTACAGTTCTTTTATTGATCAAGACCATGAGCGGCGACATCTCGAGCGTGTTGAAGAAAGAAGTGCAAATTTTGACGCGTGACCGGGGCTAGCATGTTCAACCGAGAATTGGGAAGATGGCAACACGCTCAAAAAGTCCACGAAGACTGTCTTGATGATAGAATGTCTAGGTTGAGGAGGTCTGCTCGAAGATGCTTGGGTTCGCGTACGTAGACAAGACGGTAAAGGTCGTCTAGGAGGCGACACTAACTGTAGTAACCAGCCATTGGATACCGCTGAACAAGGGCAGTAGCAGGAACCCGAGAGACATGATCCAAACAGGGAGCTTACCTCAACCAGCTTCTACTCGACCTCTCCGTCTTGGAAGTCCGTAAGATCAACTTCCGGTTCAAGGACCGCATCAATGGACGTATTCAATAACTGCAAGACAGTGTTCCTCGACTTTATTTGTAAGCATATGTTCGTAGCCAAGCCCAATACTCTAGGCGGTATCAACATTCAGAATCTGATCGATTGACTGGAAAGGTTGTTGATGAAGGCGTCACGGAGGCTGCATGAATCTTCGAGACTGTTAGGAAGAATACCTTGTCCGAAAGTGGTCCCTGCTAGGATGCAACAGCCGGTGAAGGCAACAAGGTCGCAGTGATTGGAACAGGTGCCCGTATTGCTTTGCGCAGCGTACGGTGTAGTAATATTCCGGACATGCATCTAGGCCTAACTGACGCCTACCTCCTCACGGTTCTTAGGTTCGGGATATGCTAGGTCTATTTTGGGTTGCAAGCTGGGTGCGGGCTGCTCCATCCGCGCTTGGACTTGCGACCAGTTCACTTTCATAATGATTTCCAGGACTCTACGTGCTTCTTTTACTACTGCTCCGGGGCTCTTGGAGACTGACCACGATCCATCAACTCTCTGTACATGCGGACGGCTGTGACCGAATGTAGGCCGGAGTGTTCAGTTAGAACCGACTACCTGAAGTCGACTCAGCAGACCTGGACGTGGAATGTCGACGGTGTTGATGTGTGCGGCAAAAACTGCAGTCATGGTAGGAAACTCGTCGTCGAGTCTGGGGAGGGCTCCGTATCTCGGCTTCTATAATCGATATACCACCGACGCGCGGTACGTGGGCACCAGGCTTGACCAGCGGCTCATTCTCCGCGCCAAAGGTATAAGTTCGAAATCCTGCAACCCCCTAGATCTAGGACGATTGGAAGAAAGAGCTAACTTGTTCCTAGTTTAGAGGATTCGCCTTTTCCAGCAAAAGACAGAGTTCTTAGAGCGACTGCAAACATGGAGAGTTTCAAGTTCGTGCGATGATCCCCCCTACGTTGGGTTGCTATTTTATTAACTTGAAGTCATGGTGAAGGTGAATGAATGACCACTTTACAGATCAAAAATCTTTCCACGCGGTGGTCGACTGAGGGTCCGGCTTGGAAGGAAACATATTTTACATCGCTGCTTCGGATCCTAAGTCTTTCGAAAACTCCAGCTAATCGCTACAGTGCATCTACACTTGTAAGCTCTTTAATGCATCGCAGGGCGACTGGAATCAGCGGATCGGTTGGAGTCATCTTGCGCACTGTGCGGTGACACTGTCCGGGCGATCGAAGAGCAGTGGGGCGATCCTCGCTCGTCACTCGTAATTGGAAGGCAGAGCATTGACGTTCAGATCGTGGGTAAACGATTGTCACTAAGAAGGCATTCCTAGTGAAAGTAGTTGGATTGCCCTCCAAATGGAAAAAACGACTCTAGCAACGGGGTCGAGAGCAGGCTTCGGATCCCATTTATCCACCTGTAGCATGAGACTTGTGATTCATCTAACCTTTTAAACATGCCGCATCTTCTTGGAAGGAAAGTCGGGTCGCTTGATTCATTCGACTCAAACGAAGATAATATGGCCAAGGACAGCGACTTGAGAACCGCCATTACAAGGAACAATGTCTTTGTTCGCTGCAGGAAGTGGTTCAACGTCTACTGGATGGTAGGCCTCCCTCTCGACGATCTGATAACCCTTGGTAGTGGGATTGCTTGGGACGTACACGAATCCAACGAATGCACATGTGTATGGTGTTGGCCCAATGCAAACTCTTCGAGGCTGTCACACGGGTATTACTTGGGTTGAACATCGCGTAGCTGTACTTTAGAGTCATGAACCCAGCAGGCGTGTGACCTTCATTGAGGTAGTGGATTCTTCATTTTCCGGGAAATACTAAGTCTGTCGCGCGAAACAAGAGAGATTTTTGATGCCGTTCTACCCCAGGCATAAGCGGTCAGGTCATAGGAAAGTCATGTTCGACCATGTATCTCCTGCCAGAGTTGCAATACATCAAGCATTTCAGAGTTGGGATTAATTGAGCATAGAGGAGTTGTGTACATTAACCACCGTAGTTCCTACCACGATGAGGACCTCGTAGCTGACATCCACCGTCACTGAACTAAGCACTCCACGTGATAATATGTTCACACTCCACTTGGAAGTGAACACACGTCAGGCTCCGACGGCCGAGCTGGACTTGTTTTCCAGGGGAAGTGCCGATCGCGCGCGGCAGCGGACGCGACCGTTATGGAATCGAATCGCCAAGTGCAGCCGGTCTTGTGCTTGTGAATCTAGCGGAGTCGCAGGATCATCTTCAACAGCCAGTATGGAGCTTGGTTGATTATTGCAGGTAACATTTTTACCCGTTCTGTACTCTATGCACGGTCTATAACACGCCGATTGGTTCTGTCAGCCCAAGCAGAGAGCCCGGCTCTGTTTTGCCAATGATGGTAAGGCTAACTGTAAGATCAAACTGCTTTAGCTGCTATCCAAGGCTTGTGTCTTACTACCGGCTGTTCTAACATTTTGATGCATACTTCTAGGTCGGTCGGCGACGGCAACTCTCATCGCGATCAGAGGCGTTGTGTCGCAAGGGCTGGAGTGATATGAGAGAAAGCCCAGTGTTTGCTTGCCGGCCTCCAATAAAAAGCTTGTTGTCGAGGTACATGCAGAGCCTGGGGGACCGGTCGAGCGGCTGCCACTATCGGAAATGGATAACAAGTAATGTACCCTTTGCAGCTGGTCAAGAGCCCAAAGCATGGACCAATGTGTGCTTGGACAAGGCTTCGTCGAACGAGATGGTCAATTATCCAAACTGCATCGCTGCCTAGGTCTTAATAGTGGTGCGACAAACACTCTTAGCCGCTTGCGGTTGATGCATTTCTCGTATGTTAAGGAACTAGGAAACCGCAATGTTCGCGGCGATGAACAAGAACAATGCGCGAATGTCGGGCGTTGGTAGTTCAAAGAGACTCAAGTCAATACCGGCTTGTTCGACCTAGCAATAGCTTGATTGAAATGTTTCGTGTTACAGGACCAGACGGGACTGAATAAAGTGCAGTCCTTTGGTCGTCTTTGGAAGGCCTCACTCCTGTCATGCAACATCCGTTGACCAAGCCATCGACCGAAGTTGGAATCGATACACTGATCGACACATTGAATGTAAATCGAGGCGACGACGCGAACTGATCTTGTGCCTTCGCTACCGCGAGCTGTGGTAGATGAGGGCTGCATTGGGTTGGTGAGATTGAACCTCCACTATGAATATAACTAATGGCTTCTAGCAGTATCGACTGCACGTAGAGAAGGGCATTGTGGTCCAGACGCAAAGAACATAGTTGTCTGAGGGTTGAGCACCTTTCAACAACGAGCATGGAAACCAGCGACTGGTGGATAATAAATGCAATTACGGACAGTAAAGTAAACATCACATTGGGGACAATCGACTAGACATGGAGTATTTGTGCTTGTAATGACAGAATTGATCGGAAGACTGCAAAAACATTAAGCCTCTAATGCGATGAAACACGTTTGAAGCTGTTACCTCTCCCTTTGACTTGTTCGTCATATACGTAAGGTTTTAAAAGGTTAGTTATCAAGTTATACAGTTCAAACTGACATAAGTAAACAACTACAGATATAAACTTGTTGCTACTAGGTTTAGGTCTAAATGTATAGACGTAGTTATGCTAAGTTAACAGTTAAATATCTAATTATAACTGCAATATGTACTATAAAAGCTTTCCTGCTTCCCCCAGGATGTTACCCCATCGTCATCTGTAGTAGCTCATGGAGGTACGTCCTGTGCTGACAAGGTACGCAGAGCTGTTGGAAGATGACCGCCGAATAACGGTAAGTGTGATTGAAGATATTGTTAGATCAAGTACGCATTGCCGCGCAACGTATCACCAGATGTACATAATTGTCACCCGACACACTGTCCAAAAACACTCGTGCAAGAACGGCTGAGACGCTGTGGCATTCAGGCGTTCGCCCAGTGAATATCAATCTAGGATGCCGGACGTGTTGACGATATCAGTCTTTTTTTGATGTCAAAGACGAGAATGCACCAATCAGCTGAAGTTTAGGGAGGGCTTGAGTCTTCACGCCGAATCGCAGGCATGACTCCAAGTTTATGAGGATCAAGAACAGCCTTGAGGTCGAGCATAGGCAGTCTAGCAGTGGTGCAACGCTTCACGATCTGGGTTGGGATCGGTGACATGGACATAAAGATAAATTCATCCGACGAAGTGATCATTACCTAAGCCGCCATCATCTCTTATGTCATCGGGCGCTACTCTCAAGGGTGAGCAGTGTATCCAACTGAAAAGCCTGGTCCTGATAACAAGCTTTGCATGTTGAATTACAATCTTTGAGGACTATGAGCCCAATGCTCGAAGGGACTGTTCTGCCCTAGCTTGTCGTAGTAGAAAGTGTTTCAGCCTGGCATACAATGCGGCACTACCTTCCCACTGACTTATTTGCTTCCTGGTGGAAACGGCATCATCCATAGAGACAATATGCCCGGTCTTACTGTTGTTGAAAGGTAGGAGGTCACTGCCAGGTCAACGGGCTCTACACAATAAGTTTGGATATTCAAATACAATTACGACATTGACCGTGTCGTGGTAAAGAGCAAAGACCATGAGGAGCAACCTCATGATCTTTACCTCCTGGTGTTTTTGTCGCGCAAGTGGGTGAATCCACGCGGTCACGGGGACTGACACAGTAACGTGTTGAATCATGGATTCGTAGCCTTGGCGCAGTAATTCAGCCAAACAAATGAATCAAGGATAAGAAAATTGTCGATACCTACACAGATTTGGACATTGCCGTAGATGTGATGGCACTTTCGACAGTAGGGTCGAACTCGGCAAGCGTCTCTTTTATGTTTCACTCCAGGCCGTTGGTTTTCTACCAGGGGTTTGCTTGTGACACATGGCTCTGAAGCAAAAAGCCCGTTCGTCCTACGCGGGAAGGGCCAGTCTGGGAAAGAAAAGAACATGTCACTGATTTAGCACGTGGATACACAGAGTGACCAGAATGGCAGCGCGGACCGACGGGATGTTCGATAAGGACGGTATCTCGATTCCTTGCCTGAGGAAAAGCAAAAGGGCAAAGTCGAACTGTGTCATTCACAGCCCCTGCCACAAGACAACGTACTTGGTCAGGGGGGTCAGTGGGCCGGAATTCTACATTCGTGCTACGGACCGGCTCGAACGCGAACAAGCTTACCCACTGGTTTTGACTTGTGGCTTTTACGATATCGCTCAAGAGGTCAGAGGTTTGATCGACTTTACTGAAGATCCCTCGTAGCTTGGGACTCGGTGCAGGTAGTGAGAAGGTGTCTCCGGCACCTCTGGTTCGTTGCCCCGGCCGAGATTTTGGATGTATACAAAGAGACTTTCAAGTCCTCTTCAGCAGCAGTCATGGTCGGGCTTACTGTGGCCATCGATAGCCCGTTCGAGACCTGGTCGAAGACCCCTCTAGTGTCAGCCATGCCCTTAACTCGACCTTGTGAATGAAAACGCGATCAGTCCTCATCGACTGAAACATCGCAGTTTTCTAGCTGTAGAAGTCTATTCGGGCTAACAGGTCGCGAACCCTCTCTGTTCGCCATGGGTGCCCGCGCCTTTTTGAATCACCTCCTGTTGTGACAAGTTCCACAAAAGGCACCAATTCCGACTGTTCTGGTATGGGATTGAACGTTTGCTCCGCGATCAGAGAGTACTTTGGGCTTTCATTCACCGCTCTGCTATCCATTCCTATCAATGACGCCCATATGTAAAGCTCGGTCCATGATCGTTTCGCGGCCTTTCTGCTCAGCCTTTATCAGGTTATTGGACAGTTGATCTCCTAGTTGGTCTTCCAAGAGCGCTTTCATGATACCGACTGTGTGGCAACGTGGTATCACCTAGTCTACCAATAGTTGCTGAAGCGCCAAGTTCCGGGTCATGGTCAGTCTAAGAGTTGTTGATCCGATCCTGACGGGCCTGCCGGGGTGAGGATGAGCGGACAGAGCAATTCTGTGGAAATTTAACTGTAACGGTGGAGAGTGGATTGCTACAGCCAGGACCGTTATATCGAACAAAGGCGTCCATAGTCGTCGCAGCAAGTTCCAGGTGGGCTCTTCGTTGGTAACGCTCCTTTCCAGACCGGTATGAACTAGGTACACTTAATCGAGCCTAGGGGTTTCGACTCCTCATACACTAAAGCGTACCTACCACGAAGGTGCTTGAGCAGTGTGCTGGCTAGCAGAAACTCAGAATCAAGGACACGGGCAGCCAGTGAGTGACCAGCGTCTTTTGGCATCCCGAGCAAAGGGTGAGTGCTCAAAGACTGGGGTTTCCGAGAATTTGAGCACCTGATGCCACATGCGAGCATCGAGCCATGTACGAAGAGCGCACCGAATTGATGAACCGTTGACAGGGCAACGGCAATTTTATGAACGGCGGCTTGTTCTCGGCACCTGCTGGCATCTTGTGTAGTGGCTACCTACATGGACATTGCAGAAGCTAGGGCTAGATAAGTAGCCGTTGTGATAGCCACGGTTGAATCCTGCTACTCATCCGTGTATATGGGATGAACATCCAGATAACAAGCCAAATCCTTTCAACGAAAGACTTTATCGTTGAGTTTTGGAGACACACTGGTATTTGTTGTCTGGAAGGGTGAAGCTGAGTGTGGGGACACTACTGACGGGGAAGCCGGATGCCAACAAAGAGAGAAACGATATCAAATACGACAGCGGGAAGAGAAGAAATGTTTTCCGGACTAGCCTTTGGCTAGAATTATCAACACACTGAGTCTTCTACAGTCCGGCAATCAGGACGTTGTACGCATGGCCATTCTGCAATAAAAACTTTGCGTTGCGGTCTGGGAGTTCTTCCCATTCTCAAGTCCTCCTTTATTTGTTGGGTAGGGGAGCTCGCCGCGACTGTGGGCACTGGAGCCGAATACGGGACTTGAAGTATCGCGATTTTTCGAATACAGTTTTGATTTCTGTCGTGGCTCAAGATTCGGTGCGTTCCAAAGATTTTCATACATTTAGCCAAGAATCGTGGAAATTCAAAATATTGGTCAATCCAAGACATTACACGAGGGATGCTCCTCATCTTTCCCGCGCGCGTTTAGCATATATCTTCTGCCTGCTTGAGAAGGTCGGTATTTAAGGCGCTCTGGGCAATATGGTCATGGGAGCCCCTCGATACGGTCAAGACGCTGCGTGTTCAGAAAGCCGGATCGCCTCCTATAGCTTCAATCTTTTGCGACCACGGATCCAAGCCTGCTCGGTTTGGTGGGTCTGCCCGCGGAAGCCGATTTGTTATTCTCGTTTTTGCTGGGGCGGTCAGTTGTCTATGTTCCATTTCACAACAATTTTGCTTTTGTGGACTCGAAAACTCCACAGATTGGAGTACGTTATACCGGATTTACTTCTGATCGTTTGATGAAGAACAATCTTGTGGTCAGTCTGGCAGGAAGTGAACAGCAGGGTGCGAATGACGAGCAGCCTTAAGATTACTTCGTTTTCGACTGGAGGTTGTGTGAATAGATTCGTAGGTAGAGTGACTTCTGTGCTTATCATAGTCATTATTCTTAAACCGGGTGATATTCTCAAACTATGTGAAGCAAATCGGGGCTTGTGTCGTACGCCAAGCCGTAAGCCAGCTTGTCTCTTTTCCCATGGATATGTCAAACCCATACCCAGACTCGGAGGGCTCGGGGATTCCCCAGCAAGGTCATTAGTACGAGCCGGATGTCTTCCGAACCGATGCTTCGCAAACGTTAGCTTGCTCTATGCTCAAATAAGTGCGCCCGAAAGTTTCCATCGTCGAAATTTGTCAAAGTCATGTCAGTGCTGTTCCCCACGGCCCTGTGCCACGGATGGCCTGATACTTTGCAAAATACGGTTGATGAGTTAAGCGGATCACTACCACGAAACTTTCCAGACATAGCAACTAATGTGACGATATCCTCCTTTGTCCCGGCTGCGTTGACTCATCAATGATACCGCCCGAGTTGCTATCTCGCCTTCTGATGTCAATTCTCTGTCAGAAAAGGTTCTCACGACGGGCTCTCGATAAGAGATTACGTATTCATAGACAGGAGTTCCTTCGAAGCATTTGACTTTATAGCCCCTTTGCACGACGAGCAAGCATCGGGGGCACTTGAGGGCTAAGCAAACGATTTGTGTTGGGATTGGTTGTATCCGTGCCTGGTCACATTCACACTTCTGCGTGCGAACCACAGTACAAACATCTCAACCAGCAGTAACAGCGGAGGTTCGACGAGTTCTCGGAACTATAGCTTGTACGCCTCGTTATGATATGTAGACGTGCTCTTGCGCTCCTACGCGGGATTGGCTTGTGACACATGCGGTTACAGAGATGCCCGCAAACTCTTGCGCTCCGTGATAGCCTGCTTCCAATTTTCACCCATAGCGCTTTTGTGATATATGAGGTGAGAAACGACGGGTGCCTAATTGTGGGATCCGAAATACCCTCCGTCCAGTTAATCATAGAAGAGCCGAGATTGCAAGGAGCGTTATCGGATGAACAGGGAGAGACTAAAGCGCATGCGGGCCAGGTTAAGAATGGACAAGAACAAGTACAGGACACGTTCTTTCGGGAGAGTAACAGGTAACAAATATACCGCGGATGGCCAACTTGGCCTCGCCGTTGGACCATATCTTTTGAGCTCTCATCTCGGATAAGTCAGTGCAAAGTCATAGTTAGCGGCCCATACCTAGGTTTTGTTCCACCGTGTATGCTCCGCTCAAGAACATTTAAGTAGGCGTCGAATAAACCTGTTATGTAGAAAAGGATCAAGAATGCCTTCTCGTGTTGACGCCCCGGCGAGTCAAGTGTATCCAGAGATATTCGTTTCTAATAGCGAGATTTCCATCCTGATGCTTATCAGTACGGCGTCCGCCTGGTGTATGATCTTTACGCGATGGCGAGTGATCCACTGCATTCTCTCGTCTTAGACACACGACGGCCTACAAATTTCCCCACATTCTTACAACGAGATTTGATAGAAAAAAGGGACTGTTCCTCTCGGAAAACAAGATAGACAGGAGTTCCCAACATGTCGATGGTACATCAACATTTTCAATGTAGTTACAAGTCACGGCCGTGAGGAGGATGGCTCCGTGAACCTTCTGTATGGGCGACGTTCAATTGTTGCCCATAGTAACCGGTAACGGAGTGACGTAGATCAGCCCCACTGCTCGTAGATCAGCGCCCGGGCGATCAACGAGCGAGCCGCTGCCGGTCTCCACGCTCTGGTCGATCCACCTTTTCCAGCACTTACTTACTCTCGCTGACACCAGATAATGAGATTTCCAGCTTTAATTGCACTTTCCAAGCACCATGACTCCGATGCCTGCACGGACTTGAAGGGAGTGACTTTGCTTTGACCAGCTTCTACATTGGAATCGGAACTCTGGTCTCTCTATTGTACGATCTTCAAGTAAGGCCCGGGATATCTTGGCCTTGATGCTCACCTGGAAAGATGACCACCGCTGTGTATATTGTCGACACAATTCCCTTAACTCGTCAGCTATCTTCATCCTGTGCTTGTACGCATGTGTCTTGGGTAGAAGGGGTCACACTGAGACTTTCGTACCGCGTGTTATTGCGTCGACCTCTACATGACTCACATACACACATTGCGTGCCGTGAAGCTCAACTAGAATTGGCCCGATCCGCTGCGCTCCTGGCTTTGCTACTGATAATGAAGGTGTATTTCTAGTTTGCAGGGACTTGGGAGGCCCCTGCCTATATTCTGAGACACTTCAAACAATTGTGTAGACGATGGGACCGTGAAGCCTATACATGACCTTATAGAACACATGTTGCGTGCTTGGAAAAGGTATAAAGAAAGATGATCCAACATCCAGACAGATATCTGTACATGTTTACCTGACAGATACCGTCAAGTACTCTCATTTCTTCGCATTGTTTGCGCCATCAGGTTCACAATGTGTTGACGATAAACTTTCCTTCCTACGTTCAAATCACCATTGAACGCAAAGACATTCTTGTTCAAGTGCCGGGTCATTGATGGTGACGTCGTATTCAAACTATAGTCCCCCCATCGAAAGCCCCTACGTATACTACTAGGTAAGATTTGAAGACGTTCAGACCCCTAACGGCGCATTATGACCCGATATACAGTACATTATCTCTGTGACGGTTGTGATTCCCAAGGGATAAACTAGTCCTTACTAGGTTTATATTAGCAAGTGTATAAAGCGTAGATACTAATTATTGCAAAGTATTACATCTCTTAATAGTAAATAAGCGTATTTAGGT
>JABCJV010000682.1:0-17014 GCA_013184325.1 Fusarium luffae | reverse complement strand
CATTTAGTCTTAATACAATAGTAGTTATTATCCATTAACTTACAGCGATGCTTATCATGAGCTTCTATCGTGGAATGTTAGAAGTGTTGAGAACAGTTTGAAAGCATGTACTTACATGAAGCTCGCGCTCCGAGTGCCGAATAACGGCCATGCGCATCTTTTCACAAAGTAAGTATCCATTGATGTAGACTTTGACAACCTGCATGGACAACGGTAGCAGGGCATGCCTTACCAGGTACTCCTGGATGAGTTCCTAAGTCGAATTAGTGCAAGTCATAAGGTTCGTGGGGAAATACTGACGTCGAGTGAGCTGGACTAGTTCGTCCGTTAGCCATAGTCATCAATACACTGCAGAATGGGGGGACTTACAGAGCCAGGCATGGTGGTGATGATTTTTTCTACTACCATGTCAGTTCTGAAAGCGCTCATATGATGGTAAGAGACTTACTGTTTGTGTGAAAAAAAAGTCTAAGTCAAGAAACGAGCAATGTCAGTAATTTTCCGGCCAACACCGGAGTGTACTGCACGTACGGGAACAGGCTTGTTGGGCTTTTGCTAGGAGAGGAAGTCAGCCATGTGTCATACCAAAAAGCGACGGGATCGAGACTCACAGCTGAAAACGCGAAGGCTGTAGAAAATGAGTTAGCAAACAATCGGAAATGGACGCATCGCGGTAGTTGGGGGATACTCACTTTGTGTATGTGATGGGATGAAGAGAGGAAAAAGAAGAAGTTATCTGCGGGGATGATTTTACCTTTGATTACCTCATCCTTGGGCCAGGCAGGTGCAATCCCTCAAAGTCCACTCTTCTGGCAACAGCGCGGATGGCAACGCTCCATTTGAGGAAAGCACGAGACCTACACTTGGTCATGACCTCAGAAGGTGCCAATTTTCGATGATGGCATTCAACGATTGGACGTGGTCGACGTATTGTGTCTGGAAGGCGACATGTGATAGGACAGGAACTTAGGGAATGGATGGTTTACTACGGCAAATGTATAATTGTCATGATTCTAGCATGGGACGATGAGATTACGGCTTAATACTATTCTATACACATCAAGGGGCTGTTTTAAAGGTCCCTGTTACTTGCTGCATGCTCATCAACCACGAATCCATCCATCAACACCAACGCGGCATCAAGAAAGTGAAACCCACAGAACCATCCCTGAGATATAGTAAAGTAAAACAAAAGCTCTCCACGGTATGGCCAGATTGATCCACGTTTTTTCTTTTTCCCTCGCATGCATCTAGACCACACAGGTATGGTCGAGGGTCGAATCTGGGCCCTCTGCCGGATCAATCTTCGTTACGGAGTCAGTCATTGCTACCTAACTTCTCCACATCACTCTTTCGCACATCTCACATCTGTCATTGTGGCTCGCCGTCATTGAACCACGGCCTCTTGAACGGTTCGAACCAACCGCCAGGTTTTCGCACAATGCATGCCGGATCAATGTTTGCCCCGATAGAGGCTAGAGCCGAATCGCACCTAACGGCTATTGATGACCCCAGGTCTGTCACTGTCTGATTCAGTACTTACTTTGTGAAAATAGACCCACCAGGCGAATTCGAATCGTTAACTCCTCCTCCGCCCACCCCAGCAATAGCAGAAGCAGAGGCACCACAACCTTCACCACCCGTATCGCCATCGGCACTACCTCGACCTGTTAATCCTCCCGGCCCTCTAACACCAGCGCCCCCTCCCTCTCCACCTCCCCTGGCCGAGGCGCCTCACAGGACGGAAGCTCCGCCTGCGGCGACCCCGTGAGTATTGTATATCCTTCTTTGTGGGATAGCAGATTACTAACACATTGCAGGCCAACTAGACGGAAATGAGGAGGATGATGATGATATGAAGCCCAAGAAGAAGAAGAAGGAAAGGACCAAAAAGAATATCTTTATAAATACAAACTCCTTTCGTGCTGACACATCAAATCCCACTCTGGGAAACGTGACTAACCTGTAGGTCACCATGACAGTGACAGGGATTGGGCATACATTGGCCTCAGGGTGTCATAAGAACTGGCCCCCAATAGCATAAGAGACGAAATAATTTGATCATCTTATGCCAGCTTAGGCTAGTATTTAGGCTACTCTATTTCTTTAGCCTAAGTCTTGGAGGATATTTTTTCTGACGCCCGGGTAATTGGAGAATGGCGAAGTCCTTTATTGGGTTCACCGGGATATCGGGGTAGTTCGAAGCTGAATACCGAGAGTCGGTGGCTGGGTGTTCTGGTTTAACTTCCACCGTGAAAGTAGGGTCATTTCATAGTCAGCACAATTAACCGTCTGAGGGACAAATTTCACTTCGAATTCATCTGGTATCGCTTCGTGGCATTCGACTGACAATGCAGTCAGACAGTCATGGTTGGCATTGATTGTGGACATCGACCCTGATCAATCTTCAGTACGAAACAACCATTCGCACATGCCACTCGCCGTCTCGCTTCCACGCAATGCGCCTGTGTTGTTCGTGGATATCGCCGAGCTCTTCGCACAATTCTCGATACCGGATTAATATTTGCCCTTGCAGGAGAGACAGCTTCGGGTCGAATCGCACCTTCCATCTTATCTTGCACAAATGCGTCACCACACGCGTAAGGAGGCTAGGCATCTCCCCACCAAAATCGATTTCATCCCTTTCACAACACATTTTCAACATGCGACCTTGAGCAATTCCACCAAGAACGCCGCTCGGCACCGTCTCCTCAATTTTCGTCTGCCCATCGCGCTTACCTGTCTGGCGGTTGCCTGTCATCTTCTCCACCCCGCCCCAGCAGCAACAACAACAGACCGGCAACACTCAACTGCGGTAAAGCAAAATGCCTGCTGGCCATGTTCAGTCTTCATTCGATGCAACGTGAGTGCGCCTTTGCGTCGCATTCCCTTCATTCTATCCGAAATGATCATCTTGCGATTCATGCACCCGGTGGGAACGTTCTTCACGATATCCACGACGCGACAGCCCCGTGGGCTCATCCGAACCAACTGTCAGCAGAAAAAGGCCCAATCGCGCTACGTTTTGAGATCATTTGCTGACTATTCTTACAGTCTGCGACGTTACAATAGTAAGTTCCACCCCCTCTCATTCTTTGACTTATCTGGCAGCTCGCTGACATTGTTCTTTAGCAAAAGCCCAACAACTGTGAGTATCCCCATTATGGCCCCCAACAACCGCAACTCGTTTAGATCATTTGCTAACTATTTTTACAGTCCGCGACGTTTCAGCTGTAAGTTCCACTCCCTCCCATCCTCTGACTTGCATGGCAGTTCGCTAACGTTGTTCTTTAGCACCAGCCCACCAACTGTGAGTAGCCCCATCATGGCTTCCAACGCCAGCGACTGTTTCAATATCATTTTGCTAACTATTCTTACAGTTCTCGACAACCAACAACTTAAGTATCGATCCACCGCCACATTCTGCCTGATATGGCAGAGTACTGACACTATTGTGTCAGTTCTGCCACCAACTCCACCCTGTAAGTGCTGATATACCTTGCTCTGAGTGAGAACATTGCTAACGTTTGTGTTTGCTCATCTAGACTCTCAACTCAATTCGACTGTAAGTTGTTCAATCTCTCACATTGCACTTTCATAACTAATATGCCTATAGAAACAACACATTCAAAATGTCTGATCGAGTAAGTCCCCCAAGGCTACAGTGTATCCACCATGGTATCTAACATTGATCTCAGTACTACGGCGATCTCGTTAGTCCCTCCTCTCGCCCATATACCCTCGTCGTCCTCAATCGTTCCATCGACATCCTCTACACTTCAACGATTCCAGCAGCTCCCAAGCCTCGACTTCTCGAACCCCACTACTCCATCAATGCCCAGCTTTATCAGCACCGAAACCTTGAGCATCCATCATTCTTATACACGAGACGACATACGACTGGAAGCATGCCGATAACTAACATCGACTGTAGAATAACAACAACTATCGTGGCGGCGGCCGTGGCCAAAGCGCACGACAGGAAAGAAGGTACAGAAACAGAAGGGAAGAAGTCTAACGGGATCGAGGCGAATAATATTGACCATGTCCTACTTGTGAGGCCCCAAAGGAGTCCCAGACGGGGGAGGAGATCTGACCGAGGGTCGGCCACAAGGAACAAGGGTCTGCTAAAACTACCCTAAGAATACAACCTTCTTCGCCCTAAGAAACGAAATGCTTTGCTCACTTTATGAAATCTTAGACAAGCATTTTTGTCTCGAGGCGATGATCCGATTGATATGGCGATGCAGGAGTTTGTGACAAAGGAACCGACAACAGGGAGCGGTTGTGAACCTCATCCCCTTCATTCGCTTCGGCGAAAGGTTGAATGTGTCAACCATTCTCCCCTGTTCGCCCACCGCGGTTCCGCATCTCGACGTCTCGTTAGACTTTAACCCAAAATGAGTCACAGGCCGAAGCCGGACATCCTTCATTCATTCTCTATCCTATTCGTCAATGCGCAACGTATAGAGATAGACAGGGAAACGTGTAGGTTGTTGTCGTCATGTTGTCTCTGTAGGGTATGTTCTCGCGTAACATGCTGGTTAGGAATGGGCTCCCCGCTTGCTAATCACCAACCAGATGTCGAGCCGGCTCACTCCCGCAATCAAGCCACTGTCCAGGATCAGTAAAGATCGACGCTCTTCGAGGCACGGCCAACTGTTGAACATCAATTGACGACTCCGCACGAACGACAGTCAAAGCATATAACTACCCGACAGGTACAATCTTCACCTCAAACTCATTTACCTTTGTCGCAATGATGGGTCGTCTAGACGGTAAAGTCGCCATAGTCACAGGTCAGTACCCCATCCTATATCCTTTTCAAAGCTGACAATTCCAGGCGCCGCATCTGGCTTCGGTCAAGGTATCGCAGAGCACTTCGGCGAAGAAGGCGCCAAAGTCCTCATCTGCGACATCAACACGGAAGCTGGCGAAAAATTCGCAGCGTCATCCGACTCTTTCGCATTTCACACTATGAATGTCACCAAAGCAGCAGATTGGCAGAGCGCAGTCGAGAAAGCGGTTGCGACTTGGGGACATGTTGATATTTTGGTCAATAATGCGGGGACGAGCTATCAAAACAAGGTACGTTGTGCAAGAATCAATTGATGTTGATGGTATTGACTGTACTTAGAGTACCAATCTTGTTACAGAGGAGGAATTCGACAAGGTCATGAACGTCAACGTCAAAAGCGTCTTCCTGGGCAGTAACGCATTCACAGCACAAGTCAAAAAGCAGGGTACCAAGGGATCAATGATCAACATCGCCTCAGTCGGAGCACATCGGCCAAGACCTGGACTCGTGTGGTACAACGCCTCAAAAGGCGCTATAACCAATGTACGTCCAATTTCCCACTTCAGCGAGAAGAGATAAGAGACAAGAGGAAACTAACAAAAAAGGCAACAATGGGTCTCGCAGCAGAATACGGACCCGACGGTATCCGCGTCAATTCCATCTGTCCACTCGCCACGATGACTGGTCTTCTACCTACCTTTATCGGCAAGGAAATCACGCCCGAGGTACAGAAGGCTTTGGGAAATGTTCCCCTCGGCAGAATGGGGGAGGTGAGGGATGTTACCAAGGCGGCTGTCTTTCTGGCGAGTGAGGATGCGGAGTTTATTACGGGTGTCAATTTGGATGTCGATGGTGGCAGGGCCATTTGAGGAATTATCAGGTCATGATATGCATGTTGGTTGTAGTTGCATAAGAACAATGGAATGCCAAGTTCGGTAGACAAGGTACCCTTGCATCGAATGATTGTGACAGGGCGGGCGGGTGTACGGGACTTTCCCGTATGCAGCGTGTCGATCCAACGACGGGGTCCTGATCCGCTGTTGGTCGAGATGTGCGACATGTGAAATTGTGCAGGGTTGATCCTGCGACGGTGACGGTCTGTCATACATCACTGTTGCGCTTGGCGCGGGATGAGGAGAGAGAAAAGAGAGAATTGATCCCGACGATGAGGAAAGGGTTGCCAACGTGTCTAGATCGCGATTGTTTTGAGGGTAATGAGATCTGGGTCTGTGAGCTCTAGCTGTTTATCGGGTTTGTCGTAGGGTTGGGGGAGCGAGAAGATCAGATCATGTTATCTGGCAAGGTTCCCATGCGTTGAGGTGATGAGAGAAGTGACAACAATTATTCGAAACCATTTTCAAACTCAATTGACTACCGACTCATTCTATCTAAACCCCCCAACCAACACATTTCAATTTGCCACTTCTATTTCTCAGCAGCGACATTCTGGCTACTGCGACTAGAAGGAACCCCAGTAACAGCATTATCCGGCGCCTTATCCCCATGGGCCTCCGAGATCAACTTCCTATCAATAGCAGCGCGCTCTTCATCCGTAGCATCATTGAGATGAACCGCAACTTCATCGCCAAACTGCTTGCCAATCTCTTCCAGTGAAAGACGTGCTGTTTCGGGCCAGAAGAAGTAAATGGCTGGGATGAAGAGAACGCTCCAGACGATGACGAGTAGGAAGTATTTCCAGCCGACTGCGTTGAAGCCGATGGGCGCAGACTGTAAGAGAATGATGGTTGCTGATCGAGTTAGTATAGGACTGGAGAAGGTTGAGGATGTCGCTTACCTGCGAATTGGCCAAAGAGGGACCATCCAATACCAATCGATCGGATCTCAGTGGGGAAAATCTCCGAGACGTAGAGATACATGGTAGTGTTACAGAAAGTACCCTGGAAAGCGAGGTAGAGGAACATGAACAGCACTCCGATCGCGTTACCCGCCTTGTTGTCGGTACCTGCATATAGCGAAATCATGGCGCAGTAGACAGAGGTGGTGATGACGATACCGACAAAACCGGTCATGTACATCTTGCGACGAGAGTTGACCTTGTCGTGCAGCCAAGCACCACCGGGGTTGTAGATGAGACCGGCGGTAGTCAGCCAAAGGGCGGAGAGCAGAAGGGGCATGTAACCGGTTTGGCCCAGGCTGGTGTACAGAATAACGGCGTAATTATTCTTGTCAAGGTTAGTAAGATATTGTCATCTGGGATATGAGACTTACGATGATGAGAGGTCCTCCAAACTCGGCACCCCACTGGGTCATGAATCCAATGATCATCCTCTTCCTGTAACTGGGCTTCTTCAAAACAGCCTTCCAAGCACTTCCACAATAAGCCTCAAGTTTCTTCCCATCAAGCTCCAGTTGCTTGTCAATCTGATAAAACTCCTCCTTCGCAACAAGGTCCTCCGGATCCGACGCAGACCTTCTCAATCGCACCAGCACAGACCACGCCTCATCTCTCAAGCCCTTGGACATAAGCCAACGAGGCGATCTTGGAATCCAAGGCGATCCAGCGAGGAGAACGACGGGCGGGAGAATCTGGAAAGCGAGAGGGAAGCGCCATCCGAATTCGAGGTTGGATGAGAAGTAGACTGCGAAACCGATCCAGGAGGAGAGCATGTATCCAAAGACGAGGAAGATGGCGTGATGTCCGACGAGCCATCCGCGGGCAAGAGGACTGGACATTTCGGAGAGATACATTGGTGTTACAGTCGCCATGAGACCAACACACATCCCCATGATCCATCGTCCAGCTTGGAACATGGCAAGATTCTGAGCGGCGCATTGAAGAACACCTCCAACGATTCCCAATGCACAGCCAAACTGAATACTTCTCAAGCGACCATAATAATCACAAGCCCACATGAGTGTCAAGCACGCGACCGCACCACCAGCAGAGAACAGACCGTTCGCTGTAGCGATCGCTGGTGTAGTGATCGTGTCGTAGCCTGGTTCGCCATTTTGAGGGAGGTTGAAGAATTGGTACCAGCCTGGTTGGCCAATTGTGCTTCCGATGATTGAAGCTGCATAGCCATAGGTCTGTAGATGTGATCAGTAAATAGATTTCGGTGAGAAATGGCGAGGGGGAGAAGACGTACTGTGCCGCCGATTGCGACAAAGGTGATGACAAGCTTGTTGTAGAGGCTCGTCTGATTCCCGGTTTGAGCCATGTTCACCCGCGATGCAAAGTCAATGCGGCAAGAAAAAAGAAAACAAGTTGAGAATTGATCAGAAAGCAAAAGGTCTGATCGGCAATTTTTACTCTCGGGTCTTTTGAAGGGTGGTTCCCCCACTAGGAACTCGGTTGCCGATCCCCGGTAGACATTGTTCTGCATCTGCAGGGATGAGATTGATAGTCGCCGTGGCTTCCCATTGTGACAGTTTCCACATGCAGGGTTCAGAGTAATTATCACCAAACATGCTGAGACCAACAGACCAACTGCGCAAGGATCCATAAAATCGGATCATATTGTCTACTTTTGGATTGAGGTCCGGCGTCGGATCACGATCTTTGTACGTATAACAAGGACCTCAATAAGTACAGCATCGACTGTTCCTGCATTACCTGAACTCATCTTACTACCTTGCTCATTCCAACACAATGGATCCTTCAATCATGGAAAAGTCCTGGGATGAACTCTCCAACCCGAGAAAAGTCTGGATCGGCCTACCCGGTTCTCACGAAGAAGGCCTCGGCCGTCTCGTCCTACTCACCCCCGAAAGAGTCGCAAACGCAGCCCAGTCTCAAATTCTGACAGGACGAAGAGTTAATCTGGGCTGGGATTTGAACAAGCTAGAGTTTGCTTGTTTTGACAGACAGCCTTGTGAGATGAAGATGGTTCCGTTATTGGATGGTGTGGCGTTTGATGATATTTACACTTTGAATCCACAGCAGAGTAGTCAGTGGGATGGGCTGAGACATTTCAGTATGCCTGTTGAGGAGGGTAGTAAAGAACGTGTGTTTTACGGAGGGACTACGAAGGATGAGATTCTCGACCGGTCGAATGACAGGATCGGTATTCACCACTGGGCTCAAGAAGGAATTACAGGTCAGTCTCACCTTGGTCTCACATCGACTCACCACTCATTTCTCAGGTCGAGGTGTTCTCATCGACTACGCATCATGGGCCGAAAAGAAGGGCATCGAATACACAACCTTCTCCCAACACATCATCAAACTCTCCGAAATTCTGGAAATAGCAACAGAATGCAACATCACATTCCAACGCGGCGACATCCTCCTCGTCAGAATGGGGGTAATAAAAGAATGGGAAACGAAAATGAACATCCCCGCCAAACAAGCCTACGCCGCAACCAAAGCCCCCAAGCATGCAGGTGTAGAAGGAACAATGGATGTACTAAAGTGGATATGGAACACTGGTTTCGCAGCTGTGGCAGGCGATGCGATTAGCTGGGAGGTATATAACCCTTGTCTTTAACTGTTGGTTGGTTGCTGATGATTCAGGTGTATCCGCCTACCGAGGGGGGTGTTTTGATGCATGAGTACATGCTTGCTGGATGGGGAATGCCAATTGGTAAGTCACTGATGCCCTTAGTGAGATTTGGTGCTAATGATGGGTAGGCGAGTTGTTCGATCTCGAGAGATTGGCTGAGACGTGCAAGGAATTGAACCGTTGGACGTTTTTCATGGTTTCATCGCCGTTCAACATGCGTGGAGGAATATCTTCTCCGCCGAATGCGCAAGCTATTTTCTAGGGAGCATGGCATTTGAAGAGCAGACAAGGGTGTCGGGTCATGTACCTAGAATACAGAGTCAGCCACTGTAAAGAACAATGGATGTAATTGCTTTTTCCTCGTCAAGAATCCACCTGAAACCAACGAGTAACCTTGGCCAACAGAACAATAGAAGGAAAATAACCGACCCTCCATCATATCATATCATAACCTTCTTTTCTCTTCCAGCTCAGCCGCTCCACCCTTCAACGGGCCGCTTCCGGGACCCACCGTCGATCATTAACAAGTCTGAGCGCAATGTAACCTCTAACCAATGAGACAATATTCTCTCTTTGAGTGCCGAGGTTGGTTGGTTTGATGCATGTTTTAATCTCCGTATTTTGTGCAGGTTGAAGATCCTTCTGCTTCTGCACTGGGAATCTCTTACAGATTGGGATATTTACTCCGATGTGTTGGATTAGGCGGAGGTGTCAGTTTGGTGAAGAGTTTTAATGTAGAATGATCGACTGTCGATGCGCACGCCAACTGTCGCAGACCCTTCCTTTCAAACGTCTTAGCATGGAACAGAAGATTTAATTAGAGGCAGTCGCCTAACATAAATGCTCCGGGTATCCAATCCCTCAGGACCCAGTTCTCCCAACCGTGGATAACGCAATCCGCCTACCCGAGTAGCCAATCCACTCCCACAATCACATCTTATAATCACACTTCTTAATGTTTGTCATTAATCACAACTAACAAAATTGGATATTGAGAACACATGTTTGCTCCGATAAGTATCTGCGAACAATGTGCGCCACTTAGGGTTCCAGATCCTTTACTCGTGCGATCCTTGTTCGCTCGGCAAGGATCAATCCGGTAGTCTGTCAGCTTTCCTTTGTGCTGCATAATGACATTCGTTACCGGAACATCCTGAGCCAATAATCTTGAAAATGTGCCTGATGACCTTTTGCAGTACTTGCCACTTGCATAGCCCGTGCCCCTCAAGATTCGGTTGATATACTGTGTCGATCCCATGAGGTCAGTCTATGGTCTTCAGCGCTGTTTCTCTTTGACTACTATCCACCTTCGCTTCGACGAATGTTTTCCACTCCTTAATCTTCAACAATCCCGAGCGTCTGGATACCGCGACACAACATGGTCAAGCCAGGCATGGAGCCCCCTCCGGGCCAACAGTCCAACTTCGATAACCCTGATCGTGAGATGTACTACATCTGCATCGCAGCAAACACGATCACCATGATCATATGCTCCATTTTCATGGGGTTGAGATTGTGGGCCCGGTACAGACTTTCGATGAGGCTTCGGATAGATGATAGTATGATTACCCCGTTCTTATAGACTGTCGCATGCTAATCTGTACAGTTGCTTGTGTCATTGGATATGTATGTTCCCTTTGAGTTTGGTGATGGATGATTTAGCTGACGAATTCAAGATTGGATTGATGGGATATTGTGTCATCTGTCTACTGAGTACGTCACCTCGCCAATTTCAACGCCTAAAGCTAACCAGTGTAGTGTTGAGATACGGAGGCGGTCTACACCAATGGGACGTCCCAGCCGAACTCGTCCCCCAATACAGCCAAACCGTTTACGCAACAATGGTAAACTACGGTCCAACAGTCTTTGCCATCAAAGCCGCCATCCTCCTCTTTCTCGCGAGTATCTTCGCCCCTTACAAAACATACGTCAAATGGATATACGGCTTCCTCATAACAATGGGCATATACTACATCGTCATGCTCTTTCTGAAGATGTTCATCTGCTGGCCTATATCCATGTTCTGGGGCGCTACCACAGACGGAAAGTGCTTTAATCAGCGTGTGCTTATTCTGGTGGATAATATCATCAGTCTTTTGAGTGATATTGTGGTGCTTCTTCTTCCTTGTCCGCTTACTAAGAAGTTGCAAGTTGGATGGGTTGCCAAGCTGAAGATTGTGGCTATTTTCGGTGTTGGTGGTTTGGCGTGTGTTTTTAGTCTTGTGAGATTGGTGTTTATCATCCAGAATGGGGAAAGTCAGGATCAGACTTATGTCTTTCTGCAAATCAACCTCACCGGGTATGTCACCCTTCAACCCCGAACCTCAAGCCCGAAGATCTCGCAGCTAACCAGAAACAGTATCGCCGAGTGTGGAATCGGTCTCGTCTGCGCTTGTTTCCCGTTTATGCCCATGCTGTGGAAGTCAATTCTCCATAAAGACAAACCCGGCTACTCGTCAAATTATTCCCGGTCGCAGTTTGAGATGATGAGTGGTTCGAATAAGAGGTCGAGAAGTGCCACGCATAATACTGAGAGTGCGCATTATAAGGAGAATATGGGCAGTGATGAGAATATTCTTATTCCTGATGGGAAGTCGTATGTTACTACCAAAGTCAGAGCTGGAGATGGTGTTGAGGGAAGTGTTGGAGAGGAGAGTAGGGGACGTGGAACGAGTCTAGATGATTCTCATATTTTGAGAACGGTGGAGGTGACAAGGGTGTATGAGAGCAACTGATATGTTTACTATGTACTATTATTTACCCAGAGAGGCCAGAAGACCTATTCTTTAAATCTTGGAGTACCAAGATAAAGCATCCTAAACGCTCATCTAAGTTAGCATAAAGTGACTAAAGTGTTTCGTCTCTTAGGCCAGTGGCGTTGATCTCACAATTGACAATTGACAATGGGTATCGATTCAACATAATTTCATTACTCGTAAATATAATGCGTAAAACAATTAAGCTATAGCTACCGCCCAAACACCACCAATGTGAAGATTCCACGATATTGCCGTCCAAACTCTTCTGAAGACCGAAGATCAAAGTCGAAAGACTTAGTACTTGTAACGCCAGCCACGCTCAACGCCAGAGTTCTCAGTCCAGCCCTCCTGCTCATCAAGCTTCTTGTTAAGCTTGATAGCCCTCCATCGAACAAGGAAAGCAGAAAGAACAGTCAAGGCACATCCAAGAAGCAAAAGTCCACCAGCCATGCGGTAGAAAGGCTCCTGGCTTCGGGGATAGAAGTAGGGGCTGAACCAGTGGCTGACTTGGCTGATACAGTTGGCAATAGCGATAAGAGCGGCCTTCTTAGCACGAGGAGCGGGAACAACAGTTGTTTCCCAAGAGAGTTGCAAGTTGAGACCGTTGTAGGTACCGCAGACGAGAAGGATGATACCAATGTAGCGTGCTGCCACGTTGATCGTACCGATGAGGATACCGCAACCGGCGGCGGAGAGAATGATGGGGATGACAACGTGGTATGTCGATTCCATGAAGTGACCGCAAGACCAAGCGATGAGACAGGCGGCGATGTAGGCAAGAGCGTAAGGAGGAGCCTGGATGAGGTAGGTGGTCATCTTGTTGAAGCCGAAGGTGTTCATGATAGAAGGAAGGAAATCCTTGAAGGACTGGGCAGTGACGAGAGCAAAGTGCATGAGGCAGAAGTACCAGGTGAAGGGATCGCGAACAGCATCCTTGACACCATCCCAGGTTCCACCGACCTTCTCCTCGATACCACCGTTGGAAACCAAGATACGGTACTGAGCCATCTCGCGTTCTTGCTCGGTGAGGAACTTGGTGTCATCGGGCCAAGAGGGAAGAACGAAGAAAGCAACGATGGCGACGATGACAGAGACGATACCTTCGATTAGGAAGAACCACTGCCAAGCGTGCATACCAGCGATACCATCCATATGCTCCAAAATACCAGCAGCCAGGAAACCAGAGATGATGTTGGAGATAGTGTTACCAGCGTGCCAAATCGCCATACGGAAAGGACTTTCTTCCTTAGTATACCAAGAAGATGTCATGAGGGTCAGACCGGGGAAGAAAGGCGCCTCCATCAAACCGATGAAGAAACGAACGACACAGAAACCAGCACCGTTGGTCATAGCGGGCATGCAGATTGTTCCGGCGCTCCACATGAGCATGACGGTGGGGAGGAAGATCTTGGGGTTTGTCTTGGCCATGATGAGATTACCGGGGAGTTGACCGATGAGATAACCGACGTAGAAAGTGGAGATACCGGTGTTCCAGATAGTGTCGGACATGCCGAGATCTTCCTGGAGACCAGCAAGGCGAGCGTTGGAGACATTGATGCGATCGAGGTAGCTGCAAGGTGTACTGTTAGCAATTGACTCCGGAATGTCTGGTGGTAGGGGACTTACTTCATGAGGAACATGAGAGTGACACAAGGCATCATATGCCAATCAACCTTTTTGAGAACACTCTTGTTCAACGCAGACATCTGCGTCTCAGAAAGATCTCTCAAAAGAGGGAATCTCGCCTGAATTTCGGTAGCGGGAATGTGGCCATGGGGATTGACGGCGTTTTCGACACATTCTGCGACCTCTGCTTTTTCATCGCGGACATCAGTGTCGCTGATGTTGTTGTGGACGGTAGCAGTCATGGTGGCGACGGCGGTGCTTGCCCAAGAAACTGGTAGATAGATGAGAGAAGATGCCGAGATTGCTAAGACGCTTGAGATGTCTTGTCTGCTTGGCTGATGATCAAAATCTGGGGTAGGAGGATGCCCAGCTTATATACACATCTTGGCGATGTATTCTCCTCTTGTCTGCATGTAACCGAGAGAACAGAAGGAGGAGAAAAATTCGCAAAGGCGCTCTCATCTTGCTAGCTCGTTACTGGCCCATTAGCTTGACTCTAACTCAGATAAGCTTAAATGCCCAGACGCGGAGAACCCAGGCCTAGATTTCCCCCGCAAAGAGAGAATCTGGAGAGAATGATCCCGCGGGACTACAATGCCAAGGCCTTCCCGGTTTGTGGCTTTCATCTCTGCAGAGTAGTATGATGAGAAGCGAGAAGGCATGGGTGTGTGACGGAGTGCATGGGTGAGGCATTTGACGGGAAGAACGGGAGCTGAAAAAGAAGCTTAAACAGGGAATTGGGGTCGGTGTTGGACTCCGAATCGTACCATTACCCCGGACTGGGGAGGGAGAACGTGGGTGAGTCGACGGGTCAGTTGGGTTGGTGATGCGGGGATGGTCCGGGATGTTGAGATCGGGAGTTGTTTCGGTCTGGGCACATGATGGGCGCGCAGTCAGCGGTCAATTGTGGCGAGCTGCACTTTGAGTTATGACACCCTGCGAGCTGAAAGCTGAAAAGACAGAGCGACATCGGCCAACTGTTTAAATTGCATGATGTTTATTCAGCGTTCAAACCGGTTGTTAAAATAATTGTAATTGTGAACTCCATAATGCCAAGTTTCAACAGTGAACAAAGCTTTTGCCAATGCTTTGACAACGCTGATCAACGTTGAGATTGTGGGGAGGGGATCTGGGGAAATTGCTTGGAAACAAGGTTGCATAACGTGATTATGCATATTTTCTTATTTTTATGGGGTATGTCGATCTTGGTTTGATGTGGATTGGTGAGGTCATCGTGGTTTGTGTGTAGGGTAACTTGAGTCAATTGGAGAGTTTCGACATCAGAGAGAACATTGTCGCGGTTGCGATTGCAGAACTGAAAACATGTAAAAAATGAAAATAACTAAATCGTCTTTCTAGGGACCTATTGAAGCTTCATGAAACGCGTTTGAGACGCCATTATCGTGATATATCGTAGGATTGCTTGTCGATGGGGAAACCCCGTGATCTATCACCATTCAATGCTGAGACAAGCTCGATCCGATGTTGGAATACATGAACTGCCTGTCAATTGACCCGAAGCCTTGGAACATGAACATTCAAAGGTTGTAGAAGGCATCGGTGGCGCTTTTGTTGATTTGTTTGCATCCTTTAATAAATAAGGCAGAGGTTTGTTTTTCACCGAGCAACACAAGCAGTTCATTTTCAACGTTCGTGAATTCATTCTATTCGACAAATGCTAATGCGAAATCTTTTAACAAGATAAACCAAAACCCAAACACCTTAGATGCAGTGATATCCAGTCCCTCTCCTCTCAAAACCCACTCCCCCGATCGTCCTCTACTTTCCACCCATCAATAGAGCAGCAATATTCTCATAAGCAGTAAAAACAATACCACCACTCAGAATCAATCGTCCAAGTCTCATGGTACTTCCACTCCAGAAAGCTCTCACACCACCATCTCTCAAAACAGCCGTGAAAGCCTCACCCATAGAAACACCCTTGGCAGACTGCGATCTCGTCTTGATAGTGTCGAAAGGCTGTGTCGCGTACACGGTAACTACACCGGCGACTGCACCAATTCCGAAAGTGATGAAGGGGTTCTTGGCGTCTGAGCCGACCATCTCTTTCAAGATGTTGTAAGAGCCCATGCGAACACCAGATGTGGCTGATTGCTTGAGCGTTGTGGAGGTTAGACCGCGGTAGACTTCCTTGATGCCGCGCTCAGCGGCGATGGTGCGGAGGGCGTGGAAACCGCCGTTTAGGCGTTTGTTTCCTGATCGCGCATCATCAATTCTGTCGGAATTAGTATCTGTACCCTATCAAGAGATGGGGAGTACGTACAGAGCAGTCTTGATTCGCTCAGTGGGTGTGACAACAGTCACACTCTCAACAGCACCAGCAATCATACCACCCAGAATATTCTTTCCAGGTGTAAGTTTTCCATTTGAATCCGCTAATTGAGCCTTGACGGAGTCAAAAGTCAAGAAGCGAACACCAGCCTTGGCAGCAGTTCCCTATTCCCATTAGCCACAGCCCAATAACACTCGGAAACTCAAACTTACAGTGATCAATGAAGAGCATCCAGTGTAAATAGCCCGGAATCCATCAGTCTTAACAGTAGTACCGATAACAGCAAAAGGCGACCGAGAAACCTTGACACCCTGCTGTCTAGCACCCAACTGCGACACAGTCTTGGCCCATTCAAAAGGATATGTAATAGTGGCTTCAATACCACCAGCAACAGCACCAGCAGCTAGGGAAATGCCTGGTGTGATCTTCTTCTTTTGCTGGGGTGTGACTTTGGGTGCGGATATTTGCTTGGGGATTTGTTGGAGGGGTTGTTGTACTTCGTCCATCTTGGCGGTTGTGAGGGGAAGAATTTGCTATGCACGAAATTGAATCCTGGCTAAAAAGAGATTACGGTAGAGAAGCTAAAAAGAGAGCGGGGGAAAGGAAAGGTCAATAGCCGCGTATTAAATGAATAACGTTGTTGGAATCAATTTGAGCCTCAAGATAATGAATCCACTAATTTTAGTCGCTCAATTGGAAACATCCCATGGGGAAGAACGGAACGGAATCTGTCTGACGGGTAAGAATTTACTGACCGTGGTGAGCGACTGTTGGAGAAGAGGAACGGAACGGAGATAACAAAGCGGAGTAGCCGCACTAACCAGAAACAGCCCGCGGATCAACAGTGGAGCCGAGTGCCAAAAAACCACACAAATCAAGGCAATTTGGTCACTGCCTTTCTTCCCGCTCTTCCCGTGGCATTTTTCTTCCCTCTTTTTTCCTTCCCTTCCACCAGTATCAACCAAACGCAATGCCTGACGCACAGCCTCGCGTCCGCAGACGTGCTACTGAAGCTTGCACCTTTTGCCGAAAAAGAAAGGTACCTTACCCCATTCCCCCATTCCCCCTCATTGGT
>JABCJV010000677.1:0-14228 GCA_013184325.1 Fusarium luffae | reverse complement strand
GCTGTAGCACCAAGCACATCTGCGTTGCCGGAGCTCCGATATTTAACCGGTGTGACTTCTTACACGAATGTCCTACCCTATTGGTAGTACATGTTTAACTTCAACATTGACAACAAAACCCTTTTACCTTTTTTTATTTTTTCTTATTAGTTTTGTCTCGTAAATTATTCCATCGAGGATGGTCGCTTCCAGCTTACGACGCGTTTGTCTGGTCACAGTTGGTGCTACAGCTGGGTTCAGAGCACTTATCGACTCCGTGCTTTCACCTGAGTTCTGGCAATATATCGCCTCCCAAGGGTTCACTGAGCTGCATGTCCAGTGCGGACCAGATGCCGTTTCGGCAAGTAACCAACTCTCTCTCTCTAAAGACCAAGTTCCATCGGGCCTCATCATCGATGTTTTTGACGTGAAGAAAAATCTTATGAAAGAGGAGATGATTCTGTGCAAGAAGTTGGAAGGGAAACAAGAGCTAGGACTTGTGATATCTCATGCTGGTATGTAAGACGAACGTTTTTCTGGAATATTCATTCACAAATTCTAGGTACTGGCACAATATTGGATGCTTGGAAAATGGGATTGCCCATAATTGTAGTACCGAACACGCAACTACTGGATGATCACCAAACAGAGATGGCAAAGCATCTCTCCAAGGAGGGGTACGCTATCATGAGCTCTGGGAGGTATGACAATCCAAGACATGTTGATCAGTACATATTTTTACACGAAATAGCACCGAAGACCTTCAAGGAGCCATACATAAGGTGGAGCTCCTATGGGAAGAGAACAAAACTCGATGGCCCGCCAACAAAATCCTCTCGCAAGAGTCTGACAAACTCCGCCTGTGGGATCTTGCCCCTGTAGAGGTGTCTAGAGAAGAGAATGCCACGATGGTTCACGATTAGTAATTTGGAACCCGCTGAGCGCGCTATCTGCGATCTGATAACGTACGACGTACGGCTGAAGGGGGATATGCTTTCACTCTCGATCTGGGCGGTATATGCTTTGGAGTCTTGGCGTGGGAATGCGCATCTATGTTGTGTATCTGTTTTCGGTCATCCCTTTGCGATGATCAATTGAGTCTACTTTAGGAAGTCATCTAGTTCAAGGCAGGTTCTGAACGCTCCAGATCTTCACGTTAGCATCTCCTCCCGCACTGGCGACCTTGCCGCCTTCAATCCAGGCCACACCATTAACACCATCTTTATGAGCATTGGCAGCCTTGATGCGCTTGCCTTGATTCTTCTTCTCCAAGCACCAGACGAAGACGTTGGTGTCGAGACTGCCACTGGCAGCATAAGCGCCCGTGTCGTCCCAGGCAATCGAGGTAACTCGGGCAGTGTGAGCCGACCAGCGGTCTGCCACCAGTTCCCAGCTCCCAACGCTATAGACATAAATCTTTCCTACACTGTTTCCAGCGGCCAGGTGGGAGCCGTCCTTGGAGAACGCAAGCGCCGAGATGGTGCCGGTTGGGTTGCTAAGTGCCTTCGTCTCCTGGAGCTTGCCATCAGAGCCAGCATTGTAAACGCGTACCGAATTCTCATCAGCTCCAACAGCAACGAAAGAACCGGATGCCGCAATGGCTCCGGGAGTGTAGTCAAATGACTGCTCGCTAACCAGTTTCTCACCAGAGTAAACGGACACACCCGAGTAGGTTGCGACATAAACAAGTCCATTGGCCGCGCTCACACCCTTGGGTTGAGCTTGTAGCTTGATGGAAGAACCCAGGAAGGTCTTGGCCGACTCGTCAACGATTCGGAGATTATCGTCCCAGCCCGCACTGAAAGCCTTGCCATCGGCAGCGGTGAACTGAGCCACCTGATTTGTATGTGCCTGACCATCGACAACCGAAGCAATGCCGGTTTTGACATCCCAGTGGCACACTCGGCCATCGAAGCTGCCAGACCAGAGGTCAGCGCCCTTACCGTTCGATGCAGTTGATAGGGCGGTAATGCCTCGATTGTGACCGTGGACAACGCGGATGGGCTCCTCCTTGCCCTCGGTCAAGTATGTGAGGCGACCATCCAGGCTAAGACTAATGATAAGGCCGTCGCTACGACCAGGAACGAAAACGACACCGACTTGCTGATCACCAACACTGGCATCCGATCCGAACTTCCAGGTCTGGATAACGCTGCCGGCATCGACATCCCATAGCTTGACAGTTTGGTCAGCACTGGCTGTGACGAACTTCTTACCATCTTGCGACCACGATACAGCAAAGATACTTCCGGTGTGCTCGCCTTGCCCAATATCCTTGGTAGGCTCACCAGTCTTTCCATCGTAAAGCTGTATTCTCTTGTCGGCGCCAACAGTAACTAGAGCGTTCCCATCAGGGGAGTAAGCAGCACCAAGAACGAAGCCAGTGTGCTGAGCGCTTTTGTTGTTAAACTTGTAGGGAGCTCCATGGTAAAAGACCATGTTGCCATCATCGCCAACGGTAGCAGCCCGGAAAGGACGCTGAGACTTCATGGCAACAGCATTGACTGACTTGGAGTGGCCAATGATCTCGCCAACAGAGTTTCCGCTGTCAGCCGTAATGCAGCGTCCGAACTGCTCGCGACCATCGCCTACAGCAATAACACGCTGCGACTCGCCGTCCCAGGCGATGTCGTTTAGACGGCCAGAAATGATACCATACTCTCCTCTCGTGCTCTCGATAGACTCGGGCTCCCATACCTTGAGCATTCCGCTCGAGTCACCACTGGCGACCTTGAAGCCATTGGGAGCGAAACGCGCAACTGTCGTAGGAGCGGTGTGGCCGGTGTATTCCTTTGCGTCGGAGGGATTATCGATGGAGCGAACAAAGATGGATTTTCCACACTGCGTGGGTCAGCGATCCCGTTTGTATCAGATACGATGCTCACAGAAGCTGCGTCATACAGGATAAGCTATTCGTTGACCCTTGGAGTCGGCCGAGATTTGAGTTGGTTGACCACGGTTTGTAACTGGGACTGCCGCTAGGACACGATCGAGAGAGATGGAGGGAGAAGCCATGGTGGCGATAGGGGGATACGTTTGCTAGGGAAAGATATGTAGATTCAAAGAGACCAGTTCAAGAGCCTGGGACTTGGGCTTGAACTTGGAAGTCGAGATGTCGTCAACTTCTGATAGGAGGTGTTGTTGTGAAACGTGGGGGATGCGATTCTTGGATGGAGGGGCGTAGAGGGGTAGGTACTGCGCTTGTTAGGTATTAAGCTGGTGTGGGGCAATGGCGTAGGTTAGTACTTAGACAGCTTAAAGCTGCCCATCTCTTTGGCGCCCACAACTGGTCATTTTAGTGTAAGTTAGTCTAGGCCAGTAGGGGCCTAGGGTGTTTCTAGTAGTATCTAGGAATACACATCCTCTACCCTTAAGATCTCTTTTTCTTAGAGAGATCTTAGGTAGCGATATGTAAATCAAGGTAGTGACAAGAGGATAACTAATCGGCACTAAAATGACCAGTTGTGGGCGCCAAAGAGATTACACTGCTAGCAGTTTCATAGGTAGTATCCATAGGTAGCTTCCATTCATATGAATGAAACGGCTCTTGGTATTGGAAAGAATATATAGCTTCCAAAATGTATCTGCCGGATATCTCTGCCTGATTTAATACCACTGCCTGTCTAGTGGCTGATGCTTATCGCAACAACACCATAGAAGTCATCTATAGCTGAACCACATTTCCAAAGTCCAGAAAGGATGAGGCTAGGAAATTGACAGCTATCATATGTAGGAGGTAGTTTTCCTCAACACGGCTTTCTGAGTCAGGGTCGTACAAAGATGGCAAAGTCAATGGCTGGGCCAATGCAGATGTAAAGTAAGAGTCGAGAAGATAACGTGTACTGCTAGATGGAGCACTTGCTGTACTTTATTTGGATACGATTGTGTGCGTGTGATCCGTCACGTTGTTGTTATGATGACCTGTTCGTAGGCCTCCATCTTTTCCCCAACATGAAGAATAACATCCAGATGGATCACAGGGAATACGAGACTGCTGAGGCATCCCACGTAGGTAGCAGTCAATGCACGACATGTTTGTTCCAACACTGATTGCATCAAGTATTGCTGGTCATTCTTCATGGCCGTCCCAGTGGGTCAGGCCACTACAGAACAATCAATACATAGATGCCGGAGCAAAACCCCGACCTCAGGTTTACGTCTATCCACTGGCTCCATCATGATACGCATACCAGTTTGGGTATCTAGGCGAGGTGAGTTGTTGAGTTGAACGGAGTTGGTTAGGGACTTTTGGCGGCGTCTCCAGGTATGTACATACAGAGTATCTGTCCACACACCGATGGATCTGGCTGGGCAACCGAGCGCACGGTACAGCACGGGAAGGGACAAGAAAGACGATGATCAGGACATGGCGTATCCATACGATCAATGTTACAGTTACATACACCTTGAAGCATGGCACTCTGACCACTGATCATTCACTGCAAAATATTTATAGCACGACAAAGCAAAACAGCTGAGGTACAACTCAAATGGATGTCACATATCACAAGAACTGCGCACTGCTATCGTGGTTCAGCCTCCTCGTTCCCCCTAATGAAGCACCAGAGGACCAGACCACCTACCTCTAGACTAGAGCCCACTAGCCGGCCACTATCTTCTCCATGCAGGGACGTCTGTCAGGGATTAACAACTGCTAAAGCTTCCCGTTGGAGGATCACAAGAGAACGACACAGGGACATGGGTCACTCAATCTCCACTTGCTGACGGGACCATCGTCAACAGTATGCACGCCGTGTCTTTGCAGGCTGGTCTCATCTTTCCAACTGGCGGTCGATAGAATCTTGTCTTATCTGTATTGCAGATGGAGATAGAATGGAACGTCGTGGATGTATATGCCAAGTAAGTACCTAGGCAAGTATTGAGAGTAGAATGGGAGAATGTTTTCCCTGAGCACAGGTAGGAGTAAATAATAAACAGACCAAAACAGGCCAAAACAAAATAAACAAACACGATCGACACAGCACAAAAGGCGCCAGAGCTCAAGCCACAAACCAAAACACTAACCAACGGCAACTCGCATGTTCTCCTTTTGCCCCCGGGACTCAAAAGACTCAACTTTTCAAGACAAGAACGGTCAGTCAATCCCTGTAATTATTGTACATGTCTAGTACTGTACTTGTCATGGGCCCTAGTCGTAATGGCTGGTCTGGTAATGGTTGGGGGTGGGACGGCAGACCAGACCAGACCTGGAACAAAAAAAAGGCACGATGCTAAAACCAGGCCCTGTTGCTAATATCCCCCGTACTCTCGCCTGTATGATTAAAAAACGCCTCCTACTCCTCAATCTCTATATCAACTTGATTCCTCCCTTCCTCTTTTACAGTGTGTCTACTTCAGTCTCCATTTCTCCCATCTTCCCACTACTATCTTCCTAACCTAACCCTCAATCCTCTCAATCCACTTACACAACCGCCATCATGAAGTTCCTCTGGTCTCTCGCCCTCTTTGCCGCTGCTGCTTCTGCTCAGTCCACTACCGACTCAGGTGCTGCTGCCCCCTCCGCCTCTGGCGAGTGTGACGCCGACTACATCGTCAAGCGATGTCTCGAGACCGAGAACGCCAAGGTTGAGGACTGCAAGGCCAATGACTGGGACTGCCTTTGCCCTGCTTATGAGGCTGTTGCTACGTGAGTTTGATTCAAGTCAACAAATAATACACGACTCTTGTCTAACATCGTTATAGTTGCTTCAACAACTGCCCCGATGACTCTCGTGCCAGCTCCGCCAAGACTCAGGTTCAAATCAACTGCCAAAACCAGTCTCTCTACGGAACTGCCACAAAGGCCACAAAGACCAACTCTGCCACAGCTACTGCCTCGGACGCCTCCGCTACCGAGTCCGATGATGCTGAGGAGACCGGCACAGCGACTGAGTCTGCGGCCGCCGCCGAGAACACCAACAACGCTGCTGACAAGGCTCGCAACACTGCTGGTGTCCTCCTCGCCGTCGCTGGTGTTGTTGCTGCTATTCTATAAGTTGAGTTGCAAAAAAAGGGGTCACGATAAACATTTGGACGGATTATGTATGGAATTGATATGAATATTATGGTAAAAGTTATGCATCGACGGAATATTAAACGATTAATCTTTTAATTCATTAATTAATAAACTATGGACCGAACTTCGGTCCAGTTTACCTTTATTAAGCATCGCGCCCATTCATGCTCGTGTTCACGTAATTTACCTAGTCCATCCGGAGATGTACAGTGATTTGCTGCTCCAAGTTCTGGACTACCTAAATGAGCGATTGTGCTTCGACCCTGCAACTTTAATTAAGACTAGGTAATCAAATGGAAGCTAACAATATTATGTACATACCCCAAACTGGGCGGCGCCACTGGCGATCTTCATAACTGTACTTGCTTGCGGAGAGACACAGAGTAGACAAATCACATGTGTTAGACTCCAAACTTCAATACTTGACCAGTCAGGAGCAGATGCAGATAAACCAAGATATTCACGAACAAGTGAGGGATATAGATACTAGGGTGGATTGTCAACTTTTCTTTGCTTATTCTATACCAACAGCAACAGATGGGCGAGCAGCTCCAAGTCTGCCTGATATAATGGCAATGGTGTAGGAAGGATAACCCTTCTCCAGGATTTATCGCCCAACAAAACAATAGCGGAACAAGAATGTTTAACAACACCGAACCAGGCATGTTCCCAGTTCAAATACGCTGTCCTAAAGCGCCCTAAAAAAAGATATACGTGCTTGTCTATGTAACACAAAACAGCAAGAAAACAATATTTCCCAAACTTTGTAATCCACCAAGACGCCCCCAATACCCCATGGTTTTCGTATGTAAGAGGCTGTGACCATGCAGCCGTCGTGTCTCAATCGTGGCCTGTTCCCAGGCAGTATTCATAAAAAGTTGACTAAAAGTGATAATGTTGAAAAGTGAGGTTTCAAGAAGAAAGAGAAATCCAACAATTTATGGCTATGAGAACCCATCCTGATCGAGTGACTGGCACACGTAAGAATGGAAAGCCTCAAACAATTTAGACCTTGCGTGGTCGTCGTTCTCTGGCATTATTCTTGACGGGTGTCATCAAAGTAATATGTTTGGGATCATCCTTACGGAGCCTCACAGCACCCGATACACCACTTGATTCTCGACGTAGGGAACGTGGATCTTGATCGTCGTCTAGTGTTATCTCTGCCACGTCTGATACTGACTCGGTTTCGAGGGCATCACTGGCGCCAGATACCGAGGAGCCATCATCCGTGTCGTCGTACTCTCCGTCGTCACTAACCAGAGAGGGTGCATTATTGCTGACCATTGTGTTGGGACTCATGTCAGCATCCTCCATGTCCAGGTCTTCGTCCGAAAGCACGGTGGTGGTGCCATGTGGTCTGGAGCTTGAAGGAGTCTTGAAAGCAACAGCAGGAGCACGCCCCTTGCTACTGGCTGAGCGGGTTGTGTCCGCAACGGAAGTAGAATTAGTGGCCTTTGCAGGCACGCGCATAACAACAGGTGTTCGCACAACGGGAGAGCCCTTTATGTCGTTGACCTCGGAGGGTGTTTCAACAAGTTCGGACTCTTCTCCAGAAGTCATGTCTTCCATAGGCGTCTTTGTTGTAGCATCCGCAACGAGTTCATGCAGATTTCCGTCGAACTTCCGACTTTGCAGCAGACGTGATAGATAGGGCACGCCCGGGGTTTCGTCCGCCGAGGCAGCTTTCCGAGCTTCACGCTGTTGGGATTTGTCGGGTAGTGAAGGGATGTGTGTTACACCAGGCAGCTTGCCTTCGTGATACAGCTTCAAAGAATCAGATATTCTTGATCTCAGAGCAACATATGCCTGTTGCTCCGTTATATCAGGACGCGCAAACGGATGGACGAACGCAGCAGAAGGGATCGGTGCGGGGGGCGCAGCAACCCTCTCTTCACCAACGGCCGCCCCTGCATCAGCGACCTCGATGGGGTGACCACTATGCACTGCTGCTTCTTCATGACTCTTGAAGTCACGCTTATGAGCGATCCGGCAGTGGTTGATGAATCCTTGGGTACTTGAGAAGTTTTCACGATGGCAATCAATACAAACCAGCTTGACTGTCTGCCCATCAGCACGCTTCAATATACATGGACCAGCCTTGTCTTTCGGTTGAGGGTAACCGCTGGACAGAGAATGTAGCTTCTGGCTGCCAGCTCCACGAGCCGAACGACCTTTGAGTGCGGTGACAGGTTCAGCAAAGCTGTTTCTTGTCGTTCGTCCCTCGTTTTGAGAAGCCCTTGCGCGCGAAGCTTCTGGAGTAAATTGCCACTCCGGCTGTTGTCCATCGAACGAAGGGTCAGGGATGAGCCACTTGGCATAATGTCTTGCATAGGGACCGTCAACAACACCGAACGGAGGCGCCCATCTAGGTATAGACTCTCCTGGACGTGACTGCACAGCCGGACCCTTGCCAGCACTGACATTCATCATCTGTTCCGGAGTTGGACAATTCACAGGATAAGGAATGAGGTGGCACCGTCGTAACTGCTCTAGGGCAACCTGGCATTTAGCGAGTTCCTGGTTAATGAGCCGGAGCTCATCATGCTTTAGCAATATCTCGAGACCAAACTGATGGCGAATCTCATCACGAGCACTCTCCATGCCAGGGATCGTAGAGTTTCCTTGCATCATTACGTCGGATACTTCAAGAGTGTCGGCGACAGAATGCTGGTCAGGTTTTATGCGCTTAGCCGGCGCATTTACATTCGAAGACTCATCAGAGTCGTCGGTGCTCAGTCGCCTCCGCTTGGGAGGCTGTGTGGTAGGCGATGCTATTGTCGTGTTTGGCGACGGGCGTGGCTGCAATGGCTTTATTAATTCTGAAATCGGTTGTGGCGCCTGCGGCGTCTTGTCGCTTCCCCTTGATTCAGATGTGAAGAATCGAAACATGAGGAGTTCTTGACTGGATGTCAAGAAACACAACGATTTACGACAAAGAGCCGTGATCAGCGTTTAAAGCAATGCGACAGGCAGAAATGCACCGTTGCAGATGCAGGTAGGTGCGAAGCTTGGTGCGAATTTGTTGAGCTGATTGTGGCGCAGGCGTGGCTGACGTAATCGAAAGTCGGACAATCGGAATTTGGCGCAAAGGGGGTGATGATGTGGCCCCTCAAAAAACAGGCCAGAACCGGAGAGGAGATCGGGTCAGCCAGCGACGGCAGCGACCAGGGGCTCAAAGCGACAAAAAAACGAGCCTGAGAAGAGAGGAAAGTAATCGAGCACTAGCGAAAGCCTCGATTTGTTGCTTCTGAGAAAAGGGTAACAAAGAGATGTCTCTTTGAGTGTCAGAATATGTATGAGGGAGGGAGATTGGGATGAACGGAGAGAGCGTGTAAGAGGCAAGATTAGGTTGTGGTGGTGAGGCAGCAATAGAAAAGGCAGGAACACGGGGGTACAGGCAAAGGAAGGTGCGAAAGGGAAATCAATAACGGGGGAAGAGGGAAAGTGGAATGGAAGGGAAGTGGAATTGTTGTTGCGGGAGTCTGACGCCGCGTCCAGGGAAAATGGGGATAAAGTCAAAACCTCAGGACAGGCAGGGCAGGAAAGAAGGGGGAAGCAGGTGGCACTTGCGTGATGAGATGAGACCTCAGGATTTGGGCTGGTTGATTCGGGCGACTTTCAGTCAGTGCAGCAGAACGCAGCGCAAAGCAAAACAACCCACGGATACCTACGCAGTAACAGCGAGGGTGACGACTGGACGCTTGGGTCTCGTCTTGTTTTGATGGTGCTTTTGTGCTGGGTTTCCTCCCTGATTGACTGAGAGATCGACGAAGGACGTCTTCTGATTGAATGAAAGGTAGGCTGTCTACCCACAAAACGCAGACTTGAGGCGAAGCCTGTTGGGAGCCGTCGAGTAGGCTAAACAAGCCCGAACCTAGGGGGACCTGGGGGGACCAGCGGTCCATTGACAGGTTGTTGGCGGGCGCCCCGGGGCGATATTGGTTTTTGGGTGAGTGGAACAGTGGACAGCCAAGCAGCAGGGGCAGCCCAGAACGAGAACGCTAGGTAATAGGAGCTATCCACTAAACGAGCCACACCACCACTCTGTCTCTCTGAAGCAGGGCAACAGTCGTAAACACCATCATTCCCCAAGCATTGTACATTCATGCGAGTATTGAATATCTGCATCTTGCCAAAGTTTGCAGATATTTGTAGATAACTACAGAGTACCTAAATGCTTTATATTCAAAGGTTTTGGCTGGAATCTCCACACCGCGATCAGTGTTTGTTTACTGCTTCAGACGTGTTTCGCAGGTACGCTGTCAAGGCTGTCAACTTACAGCTATCTAGGTTACCTCCACTTAGACCAAGATTAATGCCCCGGTCTCGCTTCCCTGCTTGGTTACGAGACGATAACAAACGAGTCCTAGATCGAATAAGCTCGACGATAGGACAGGAAGAGATCCGTAGAGTTGATGGATCCATGTTATCGGTGGCTCTCTAGGGTTCTTTATTATTATCCTTATTACAGAACTGTCATGTATCAAGATTCGACGCTGAACAAGAATTGGTCCCGTTGAACGAGAGTCAGTGCATGCCGGGGACGCTATCGCCGCCATCCATTTTGGTAAATGATATTCACTCATCAACACTTTTGGATGACAGTCCCAGATCCAGCGATTCAAAACAAAGCATCTTTGACTTTAGACAGTGACTCGAAAGTATAATGGAATGGGTTGTGCGAGTCCCTAATACAGTACAGTGCAACCCATTCCATCACTTCTTCTTGGCATTTAAGCTATCTCGTTGTATTGCCTGCTCTGAAAACATCACCAAGAACATCTGCCTGTTCTCGTGGCCTTATTGCTTTACAGTACCTATTACCTACCTATGCAGATTTGGCTTGTATGTCTCGCACTTTTGTCTTTCTATCACATGTTGTTGCTTCCCAGCAGGCAATCATTCCTGCACTCGGCTTCGGGACGAGACTTGGGTGTCTGACAGTGCAACCATTTACGAGACACGCTTGGTTAGAGCAAGACATATTGGTGTGTAGGACATGGCTAGCCTTGGTAGCTTGGGGCTCCCTTTCTAAGTTCCTGCAGCCACTTCCATCCAGCTCGCTTATTCTCCACTTGGCTTAGGAGCCAGACTGGATTTGTTAATGCGATGCCGGCACCTTAACTTGCGACAGCATGCGATTCAATCCAAGGTCTTTTAACGTCGTTATTTACGGTAGTGCAAAGGAGCCCTGGGCCCAAGCTCCTTGGTTTTCAGCTGTGAGGGTTGATGAAGCTGAGGGAGAGGCACCCAGGCACAGGAGTATGAGAAGAGCCCACCAGGAACTTTTAGTAAGCGGCATGGTGATTCTCCTCGAGTTTCTACATGCTACGGAACCACTCCCCGCCCCACTGACAACATCACAATCGTCATCCATGACATCGCCAGATGGTATCGCTCGTGCAGTCTCAAAATTTAGATTTTACATAGGCCTCAGAGGAAACTAATAAGGCAACGAGAAGAGGCGAGGGGAGCCAGAAATATGTCAGCCTGAAGCTAATGAGGCAGGAGAGAGCCTACAAAGAGTTGATGATTCGATAACCTTGAACCCTTTCAGACCTTGAAGGCAATTCTATGGCGTAAATCTCTCAGCCACACTTACCAGGTACTAATTCTAAGAGCTCTTTCACGTGACCATCAACCACGTGCGTCTGAGGTGAGGCTTAAGTTATAGTGCAAAGATCTATCTATTGGTAACTTCAGTTCAAAACTGGACTGGTGCCAATTGGATAACTGTCTGCAAGAATCTAATACTCTTAAGTCCAAAGCTCGATCAAAGTTAACTACATTCATATAATGTGATTTAAGATTGAGAAGCATGCGGGTCTATACTATCCCTGTATGCTCATTCCATTTATTTCTAAATAATGTAGCAAAATCGTCTACTCTGTACAATGTCCTGATACCTTAGGAATGGATTTGGACATTCAGAATGATCTCTCGTCTATTAGAATCTACGTTGGTACCTACCGGTTTATAGAATCTCAGACAGGTAGCGCCGCCTAGGCGCTTAAACGAAGTACTATCTGCATGCTCACGCCCCGCCAAACTCCAATAGCCCCAGAACCACACTTTTCTGCCTGTCACATCAACATTAACCTCATCCTTTCAACATTGGCGCGCAATGATGTCTGCGACAAATCTGGAACAGGGCTCTGGAAAGAGAAAACCCGACACGAGCCTATCGAGCGATGCGCAACCAATAAAACGATCCCGAAGCCACGAAGTTCCGACTAAAACATTTGCACTTGCAGCTCCTCACGAATCCATCACTGCCGAGCTCAAACCCAGATACGATGTCCTTCCTGCTTCGGTTATATCGTCAACACAAATCAAGAAGCGTATTACATATGTCGTCAATCACTTACTAGCCCAGGGCGACCGTCCACGAGTAGCTTTGCTATATGCACGCACAGATGATGTTTGCAAACTCATCACAGTAGTGGAAAAATGCAAACGTGTTTTGAGTGAGGAGGGAAAACCGTATTATCAGTACAACCAGCTTTTCGACCAACCAGAAAAGCCAAGGCGGAAGGACATTGTTGAGGAGACAATACTTGAGGACGGCGCAATGAACAATGGCGACGATTCTGACAGCGACGAATTTGAAGTCATGCACAGCCGATTTGAAGACGCCGTGTTGCCTCGCCCTTCTCCTCGGACCATTAAGTCAATGAGGGTCTTCCTTTCGATCACGCCCATACCGGAACTGAAGTTGAAGAAGAGTGTCACTGTTCAATCAGGGTCAACAAACTAAATTTGGTTAAACCCATGAGTATGCTTTTAGTTCCATACTCGATACTCGCGGATGGACGATTCGGCGTTTTGGAACAGCAATTATCATGGTTATGGAAAACTCATTTAGCACATCATTCAAGATACCCGGCGCAAGGAATAAAACCATCCTGCTTTCGCTTATGCCTATTTAAACCAAAAATACTGCATGGAGAAAATATACAGAAAAAGAAAACCCGGTTCAAACGCCAACGGCCCAATACACCTTTGTATTCATCCACCCACTTATTTTGATCTCGTCGCTTCGTTCACCCCATTCGCACGCTGCTTCGTGTAACACCCAGTTGCTGCCTCTGTGACCTTTGTTGTTGCCAAGCTAGTTGACTAGTTGGAGTGGTTCTTGGACTTGTCGGTAATTCGGAGGACGAAGTTGACGATGACGGCCAAGAGAAGGATGATGGCCAGAACAGTAGGGCCGAAACGGTCGTCGAAACCGGCCTGTCCCTTCATTCGTATAGACTTGGCTCGCCAGTGGTAGGTTATGAGTGCGTAGACCATGGTACACATAGCGACGCCGGTGAAGAGAAACGCCGAGATAAAGGCGACTCTGTCACCGAAATTGAGCATACCAATGGCAAGGGCGCCCAAGATGACGGTGAAGTTGAGCCATGACAGGAAAGTTCGTTCGTTGGCGAAGAAGACCTTGGGCTCAACACGAGTTGGCAGGGCGATGCGCTTACCTAGATTTTACATTAGAATACACAATTTGTTGACAAATTAACGGCATAGATTGATGGTGCCTTGTGGTGACGTACCCGGGGTGGTCTGGAGAAGTGGTTGAGAAGACATTATGAAGTCGGTTGTTGTTGGTAATACTTGATAGCTGGAGTAGCAAGTGATTGAAGAAACAAATGAGATTCTGCCGATTGTACAGTTATACTGCTACTAGAAGTTGAATTAACCGATCAATTGATAATGGGAAACTGAAGCAATTGGCGAAGGAGCGTTTCACTTGGCAAGAAAATATTGGAAGAAAAAGGTTGAAGTGAAGTCGTCTGTTATGTAGGTACGATAATAGCGACGGGAGGAGCAGATGCGACAGCCCCACTTCTCGGTCTGTTTCTGCAAGCTTGATCCTGCTTGGGAAGGCACGTGGTTCATTGGTTGGATAAAACGGCAGCACGCATCTTCCCTGTCCAGGTTGCGAGAATAGCTGCAGGTACAGGTCTACTATTATTCCTTCTCACGACCCAATATAATAAAAATTTGAATGTCGATTATCTTCGTGTTTTTCACATTTTCTGAATATAAATCTCGCACTAGAACTCATGACAAGCAGTAATTAGACTGTGATCTTGATCTAAGGCACTAGAGGTACCGTTGAGACATCAGTGCGCGTCTCCATGACGTCCAATAGGAAGATGGAGGAGCCATGCCATTGATACCTGACCTGAAACTACCAGCGTATCTAATTGTTCAAAAAAAAAAAAAAAAA